>JACCPG010000801.1:0-14886 GCA_016069955.1 Drepana arcuata | reverse complement strand
ATATATTTAAAAATGTAATTTATAAAATTTATTTAGTATAATAATAATGTAATATATCCTCACGCCTTCCCATAAGGGTCTCCGAAGGGGTAGATAGAGCTATCAGAGAAGCTGGAGACAGCAGAGGTGGATAGGTATTTTAATAGGAAACCTATAATTTCTCAAGATAAAAGCAAAACATCAACTACCATTTAGCTTATGGTGGAAATAATAGACTACTCGAACTAAGTATTTTACACACACTAAGTCTGTGCTACTTATCAGCTAGTTTTCAATATATTTTTAGCTCTCCAGTCTAGATACATTGCACTAACGTTGAAATTGATGCATTTTGAATAAATAACGCATTAAACACATAGCAAGGCGAAGCGCGATAGGTCGCTAATTTACATGATATTAATGTGTCTGGAAACGTGACATATTTGTGAAATGTCGGTTAGCTGAGTGCTTATACGATTCAAGGTGTTTGTATTTTTTCAGGTGCCAACCTGACAGGTAGCGAGCACGTCACATAAGTCTTTGAGTTTTTCTCTTCTTTCACCATAGAGCTTGTGGTGTGACAAATCACTATACTTAATTCAGAAAACTCATTTGTACAGACCACTTGAACTTAAACCTGCAATCTTGATTTTACAGGTGACTATACCACGACGTAGACTTTGTGTAAATTTTTTTTTAATACAAGAGTGGCACACAAGCATACGGCCCACCCGATGGAAAACGGTTACCGCAGCCTATTTACGCTTACAATACCGAAGTATTACTGGCGCGTTGCCACTCTGTGCTCGGAAAGTAATACTGTGTTGGCAGCATAATGGGACTAATCCCTACGCTGCCAACACAATATAACAATCCTCCCTCTATTCTATTCTATTCTATTCTATTCTCCCCCCTCCCAAGGAGCAAATTTCTGGAAACCTTACTCACCGCGGAACACAACACAAAAATGTGTTATTTGGCTACGACCATAAACAAATACATTAAAAATTCCCTTACCTTCACATCCTCCACTGCTCCTCTTTGACTGGTTAAGCTTCTTATCAGCATACGCGAGCCAGCGGTCACCCAACGCGAGTGGGTTTATAGGCAAGCTCCCGCCCAGGGGACACGGGCAAGGGAAACATGTGGTCACAGCCATACGATCTTCAAGAGTACCAGCGTCGAACACCGCAAACCGCTCCGAGAATGACACCACGACCGAACGCTTGTTCGCCAGCACGTCCAAGATGGGGTTCTTGAATTTTATACTCTTTACCTGTGGGGTAGGGTTTATAGTTACTTGTACATTATCTTACAATAAGTTGACCTAATCGAAGAAGTTGTTTGGGCTGGTAAATTAAAAGGTGGGTTCTGAAAAAAATTCATTAAAACGGTATTTTCTAAATCGCATTATGAAATAGTCGTGCTTGAGTAATGGCGATGGACTCGTCATCTCTGTCACGTGGGCACTTAAAAATATATATCTTAGGCGGAAAGTGGGTGTACGGGTATTACCTATACACCTCTGCTGAAATGAAATATTTATTTACATAAAATCCGTGTTTAGCCGAGTGGTTCGAGCAGTTGCCTGCGACACAAAGATCGCAAGTTCGAATTCCGACTGTACCAATAAGTTTTTCTGAACTTAAGTACAGTGATGAGTCACAACACGAGCTTTAAGGTGAAGGAAAACGTCGAGACGAAACCTGCATACGTCTGAGAAGAAATTCAAAGGCGTATGTATAGTCGTGCTTGAGTAACGGCGATGGACTCAGGCGGAGTGGGTGTGTAGGTATTACCTATACACCTCTGCCTACCCCTTCGGGGACCCTTGTGGGAAGGCGTAAGGATATTTATTTATTTATTTTATTTACATAAATTTATTAAAACCATTGGTTAGGTAGGTTCGAATGCAACGACTGCATATCATTATGAAATTTCAAAATGGTTTCAAAGTATTTAGGTGCCATTATAATATTAATGTTTATCTTAAGGATAGGAAGACATTCAGTTGCTTAAGTAGACAGATTTATCAAATAGATTACCCGTTTGTTTTTATTGTTATCGTTATTCAAACGAACACACGTCAAAGTAATCTTATCCGATCACGCAATGAACTGTTCATTTGCCAAAATTAAAGATTCCTTTGCATGCATTAAACATATTTTGATTAAATTATAATAATAATAATAATATATCCTCACGCCTTCCCACAAGGGTCCCCGAAGGGGTAGGCAGAGGTGTATAGGTAATACCCACACACCCACTTTCCGCCAGAGGTATATTAGGTATATGTGATTAAATTAAACAACGCATAAAGTTTTTAAGCTTAATGAATCCTTAATATTTTTTCACAATTGTCCCCGAAGTGGTAGGCAGAGGTGTATAGGTAATATCCACACACCCACTTTTTTTTTTTCCATTCAATGGAATGAATGGTTAGTCAATATGATCCTATATGAATCCGGATTTTTTTTATTCCTATAGGGATATTTCTAAAGTCTGGTGTCTGTAAATAAACGACCAGGTATTAATAATTAATTTTGATTAAATATGTTCGTGTCTTCGTCGTGTAGAATATCTTTATGCAGATAGAAAGAGAGATATAGAGAGAAAGCCCCGGTGAGAACGAATAGTCTGATAAATAGTACTATTTTCACTCTAATTACAAGAAGCACTGTTTCAACTTCGAAATAAAAAGCATCCTATCATATCATAAGAGAACCAGTTCTCAATACTAATTAAACGTCGAGTGTACAGGTGTAACTTGTGTATGAGTACAGCCCGACACGAATTATTTTGAAGTCACAACAAGGAGTTGTGACTTTAAAACTTTAAAAGTTGGCAGTTACATCTAGGCAATTACAATTATATAACATCCAAGTATATACTTGGATGTTATACAATTGTAACAGCCCAATCAATGTCTGTACATTTAAAGAAACGAAAAAACTGCATGGAATTGAATGCAGTTTTCAACGACATTATAGGGTCTACATTAAAACCTATAAATAAGAGGTCTAATTTAAAATATAGCCTCCATTTTATCGCAGAAAAGTATATCCTAGTACCTATAGTCATAATTCATATTACATAGACAGTTTTCTTTGTTTATTGAGGAAAATATAAGGGAAAGCAAAGTCGAGTGAATCCGCGGGGCACACTAACATAAATATTTCACTGTACTAAAAACATAATACAATCCCCCAGACGCACGACGATATCATACTCTTAGCACACAACCAACATTAATCCCTAATCCGTTATAATACGGCGCAATGTTGAACACGCCTCAACTTTGCGTGACCGACCACGGTAGGCAGTGCTGTAGACATAATAAGGTCGATAAGGCATATTATCTATGTGACACCACATGAAAGTTCGCCGTTAAGGTTATAATACGGTAGAGTTAATTTTCTATAGCATTATTAGCGCTGCGTCAAGCGAAACTATACTCTCTGTCTGTTTGTTCCGGCTAATCTCTGAAGTGGCAGGACCGATTTTGCCGGGACTTTCATTGGCTGATAGCTGGTGTAAGTAGCTTTTATTTTAGAAACTGAGCAATAGCAACAACGAATCTGTTTTTTACCTACACTTGAGCGCAATTCGCTGACCTTAAAGTGTATTTAAAATTATCCAGTTTCTAAAATATGCAAAATAATGAGGAAAATAAAGATGAAATATCGCACAATGGTTAATTAAGGTTATAGATAACCCAAGTTAAAAATATACCTACGTGGAAATTATACTGTCTGTGTACTATGTAAATAAGCTATCCTTACTAATATTATAAATGTGAATGTAAGTTTGTTTGTTATGCTTTCACGTCAAAACTACTTAACCAATCATCATGAAACTCTGTACACATATTCTTGGAGGTATTAGAAGTAACATAGGATACTTTTAATAGATCTTTTTTTTACCAATGATAAAAAAGTCACGCCGACGAAGTCGCGGGTACAGCTAGTTATTAAATAAAATAAAAATGTGTAGAAGGTCATCATATTATCATAACACGTCATAGCCGATTAGGGCGTAGAAGTTATTTACCTGACGGCCTGATAGCAAAGTGGTCCCGTCTACGAAGCTAAAGGTCACGGGTTCGATACCCGCTGAAGGAAGGCACAAACACTTCGGTATTTAGTGTTGTATGTATAAATAATATATCCTCACGCGTTCCCACAAGGGTCCCCAAAGGGGTAGGCAGAAGTGTATAGGTAATACCCACACACCCACTTTCCGCCAGAGGTATATTAGGTGCCAACTTGACAGATGGCGAGTCCATCGCCGCTACTCAAGCACGACTATACATATGCCTTTGAATTTCTTCTCAGACATATGCAGGTTTCCTCTCAATGTTTTCCTTCACCGTAAAGCTCGTGGTGTGACTAATCACTGTACTTAAGTTCAGAAAAACTCATTGGTACAGTCGGGATTCGAACTTGCGACCTTTACGTCGCAGGCAACTGCTCGAACCACTCGACCACCACGGCTTTTATGTATTTATGTATTTATCTATGTACCTGCTTTCTAACTACATTTAAAGGAAAAGTGAAATTGTATTGTCTAACTGATTGAAAAATCTATGTATATACGTCCAGAAGTTTTTGATTTCATCACGTTCAAGCAAACAGCCAGAGTCGGCGGGGGTTATTTTCTTACCTGTTAACGTTAACAAATAAAATAATAATAATAAATAAAAATCTGGGGACAGTTCTACATAAATTGACCTAGTCCCAAACTAAACAAAGCTTGTATTATGGGAACTAGAGAACGATACATATACTTACATATATAGATAGAGGTATATATACATAGGATAAAGACTAAGGAGTTCATAGTCGTGTTCATCACACAAATATCTGCCTTTAGAGGGAATAGAACCCGCGACCTCGAGAAACGTAGCCAGGATCACTGACCATTAGACTAGGCGGCGTCGTTCACGTATATAAAACAAATCTGAAGCATGCTAAATATATCAATAATTGCGATGCTAATACAATTGATGACGCAGCTACAGCAAATATGGAACGTGACTACAACTGGTCGTAGGTACTTTTCCTTTGACAGCTGAACTAGTAACAATATGAAAATAGTGTAGCGTTTTGGAATCGTTCCAGTTCAGGCATACCGGACTATTCACCTTTAGATACCGCGACATTCCATACTGCATACCAATTTGAGCAAAGGAGTTCCTTCCTTGGCACACTATATACATACGTTTACCCCACGTCTTCCCACGGGGTCCCCGAAGGGGTAAGAAGATAGGTGTAGGTGGAACCACACGCCCACATTTCGCCAGGCCATTTATTTAAGTGCCAACGTGACAGATGGCTAGTCTATCGTTACCCAAGCACCTTACATACGTCTTTGAATTTCTTCTAAAACGTATTTAGGTTCCCTCTCGATGTTTCCTTCACCGTTAAGGCTCGTGGTGTGACTAATCACTGTACTTAAGTATAGAAAAACTCATTGATACAGTCCGGATTCGAACTTGAACACGAAGCACTCGGCCACCTCGTCTCACTCAGGATATGTTCAATTCAAGAAAAAAAATCTACCAATGAAGAAAAGAAGCTAGCCTAAAATAACCATACATACATATCGTCACGTCGAGCCCTTAACGGGGTAGGCAGAGGTAGGTAGAATATAGAGCGCCAGTTCTCTCTAGACCTCTTTCGCTTCGTCCACATTCATAAGTCTCTTCATACATGCTCGTCGGTTTAATAAAGATAATTGTGGTTAAAATTCAAAAAGTGCCACAGGGAGCTGATAAGCGCGTTACATTGTAAGGGGAATAATTAATAGTACACATTACTATTGAATGAACTAGTTCACTCGCGTAACGTAAAATAATTTTATGTTTGTGTCTGTTTGGTTACTGCTCCGCTCTCTTGGGTATTGATAGTGCCATCCACGAAGACGCGCCCCACCAATTTCTAGCCGAGGGGGTCGCTGTATGACCCGTGTCTATTAATTGTACTGTGCGTGTGCGCTCATAGGTAATCAGTGTTTATCGGTAATACTCAAACATTAGTGGAAGGTTGCATTACACTATAAACTATAGAGAAGAATGGGACGCGTCTTCGTGGATAGCACTATCTATAGTAACTGGCATGATGCTACATACACGCCTTTCTCCATAAACGGGGTAACGTATGTAGATTTATTTTTTCAAGGCGAATTATTCCCAAATAAGCGCGATCAAAAAAAGTTAAAATAAACTGAACTTTTTTTTTTTTATAAATAAGAGTGGCAAACAAGCATACGGTCCACCTGATGGGAAACGGTTACCGTAGCCTATTTACGCTCACGATACCGAAGTATCACTTGCGCGTTGCCACTCTGTGTTCGGAGAGTTATAGTGTGTTGGCAGCATAATGGGTTTAATCCCTCTGCTTCCAACACAATGTAACAATCCTCCCCCCTCCCCAAGGAGCTCATTACTGGAAACCTTATTCACCGCGTAGGAACATTACACAAACAATTGTGTTATTTGGCTACGGACTTCTATAAGGTGGAGGTCCTGCCCCAGTCGGGCAGCTCCGAATTCGAACGGGAAACCCGTTATGCGCTACCTCTCTTACTTAAAAATAATATTGGAAGTAACATAATAGTTATCGATAACACAAAGCTAGCTATAAGCCTAAATCTCCTGCGTTAACTAGTAGATAGCATTGCAAATCAACCTCGACAAAGTGTGTCAGAGCAGCAGGTCAGAAACGTATTATTTAACACTCGATCAGGCGATCTACTGGTCAAGACGCAACAAAAACGCTATGCAGCGGTTTACATTCGGCATTTTTTGTTAATTAATTGCACTGAGGTTCGTTGAAGCGATCACTATTTGAGTGATTACTAAAGATATTTTCATACATCTATCAGACTATTATTTCTCGTGCAAAGGGCTGATATGCAAAGTCGTAAAATTGAAAAAAAATATTTAAAGTCAGTTACCTGTTCCCCACCCCTGATCGAGATGAAACTGAGCGAGCAGAAACTAGGCCCCGGGCTTGCAGAGTCACACAAGGCTATAAGGGGCCTCTTAGCAGCGAAGCAATCAGTATTTTGTGGAGTGGGCAGTATGCGAAGCACCCTCACGGAACCCTGCCGCCATGACAGCACCTCCTGGGCTTCGCCGTTAGGAGGGATCAGCCATACTTGTACGCCCGACCCATAGCCCAGGATGAGAAGGAGAGGCGAGATGTCGTTGTCGCTGTCTCCTTCTGGCGTGGGCTCGTTTATGTCGGCTGTTTCGAAGCTGTACAAGAAAATAAGATACATCTAGAAATCAGGACGGTTTAACACATCTGTATAAATACAGCCGTATGCTAGTGTGCCTAGTTTGAAAGAATAGAGAAAATATGTTCACAATTTTTATTTGCTTTTGATTGTGGTTTTGTGCCAGATTATCTTTCATTACGGAAAAGTATGCAAACTTTTTCTGAATCGCTTTACTTACTAACTAGACAGGTTGCTAAATAGAGAATAGATATGCAAAGACAACTTCAATTAAAACCAACAGTTGAACACTCACCGCGCCCACTGTATAACATCCTTAGGGTCGACAGTGGAAGAGGAAGAGAGCGTGACATCGTTGATGAACCCGGAGACCGCGTCTATGATGCTGCGGTCGCTGGGCGGCTGCGACGGCACCGTGAGCGGCCCGCCGCTCGAGCGCACGTGTCGCGGCGACTCCGCTGACATCTTGCGTTAGTGTCGCCTGACAATACAATCTATTTATAATCCAGAAACACTAAACTACTATAACACTACCTAGTTATCCGCATGAAATGTATATGTTAATCTGGTAAAAAGAATACTATCAACTTCTTGAAGGTTCACAGTACTCTGACAAATTTCAAAATTGATTTGTTCAATCGTAAGAAAAATAAATAGATATTTGTTTTACTGTTCCATTTTTAATTGTGATGTAATTGAAATGATCTTCAAATCAATATGATGCTAAGACATTCCTATAAGCCTGTTATCGCAAGAGTCAAGCTAGGTAGGTAGCAGTATATTTGGTAGAAGGGGCGTCTACTGCCACCAAATAGTATTATAGCACAAACAATGGTCTTAGGTAGCACTGCAACTTCAAGGACTTAAATGAATCAGTACCAGATATGAATGTGAGATAAAAATAATGTAGGAAAGGCCTTTCATACTAGAACTAGAAATAACATGTCACTGAAGCCCAGAAATGTAACTGATTGTAGGAATCGCATATTTCAGTATTTTTATTAATATTACAAACAAACATATAAACAGCTGGATGGCTGGAAAACTAATTTACCTAATCATTTAGTACTTATGACATTCAATTTAATTTCCTATTATGTAATAGATTATCACTCTACCCAATCATAATGATATGATGATATTATTAATAGCACATTATTATTAATTGTATTAACAAAAACACATCAGACCCCATCAAGAATTACCAATCAAAGTAATATTAACAGTAATTCCAGTAACCCTCAATATTTTCTGAGTACATAAAATGCAATAGTGTACTTCAGTATCAACAAACTCCTTATTAATCTTGCTGATATAATTTTATCAAGATCATCACAAAAAGATTCAAAACATTTGTGTCACCCTATATTTAGATTAAGAATAAGTATTTACTTGCCTAAGTAAGTGCATCAATATAATAAAGGTTATTTATTACTCTATTCAATCACATGCCTTTCCTTGAAGGAAAATAAGTTGTACTATTCTAACAACTGTCAGAGTACAAACAAAAGAATTTAAGGTCATTATTTTATTTATATAAGGCTGAGTAATAATAATGTAAACAAAACAAAAAGCTATTGCAAAAATATAAGGAATACATATTGTGGCTATTGATTTTCAGATCCACAATCAGTTTTTTATATTTAATAATTTGCACAACTCAATAATTTAAAAAATAATACACTTTACCTGATCATTAATTTCCAAACACAAACTAAACAGATTACATAATTTAAAACAATAGTATCGATTCATAAATATTCAATATATTTATCTCGAAACACATAAATGTTTACTGTTATGTGAAACAGCTGTGTACTGCACTGTATATATTATATGGCTATCTATCGAACGTTTCGAAAAAGGACCGAGGACAAAGGAAATCGATGCAGTGCAGCCTTTACAAACTAAACTACGTCCGAATCTGGGAACTTTATCGACAATAATAAACATGTATCTACGCAATAATATAAAAACGTACCTTGTTTACGAAAACAATTCTCATTTTAAATCCATTTTCGCGTAAAATGCAATTGCGTCGTACATACTGGCAGTCGAAAACAATGACGTCACACAAATAAAAACAATAACTAAACAAACATATCTCACTCACGCACTCACGCAAATACTTCACCCAATTAAGAAACACATTTAAATTAATATATTTAAAATAAATTAGGTATATGTACAAAATATACAAAAATTTTACGAAACCAGATGATTTGAATGACAATACGATGAACGAACACCCACTTGTTCGTTTTGTAATTGTGTGTGTGCGTCATTGCCCAGCAAGCAGCTGGTGTGGTTGTGTATGAAAATGAATGATGTTGTTCGTGATCGTCACGTGTATACACAGCAGCCTAACACAATCTTATATTTATTTTGCGCTAGTGTGAGTAAGTTATGACAAAGAGTAAAGCTATAACAGACTATACCGAAAAGAGATTATATCAACTTAGGCCGGCACAAATCCTCAAAACTCATCAATGGAACTTGCAATTTAATATTCTCGTTCACTATAAGAAATTATCCATTTGCTTTTGTCTCTGATTATTTTAATAGGCTACTACTGTATTAGTACTACTTAAATTAAAAGAGAATTGATTGATTGTTTTAGCGTATATCTATCCTAAAAGCAAATAAAAAATATTTGACCACTAAAATGTATTTTATTATATAAATAATAATAATAATATATCCTCACGCCTTCTCACAAGGGTCACCGAAGGGGTAGGCAGAAGTGTATATGTAATACCCACACACCCACTTTTATCATATAATTATTACATTTATTAATTCCTTCGATTCTGGATGGAGCATTAATTATCTGCATAACAAATAATTATAATCATTGAAAATGTTCATTATTGAAGGTATCTTAGAGTTGTTTTGATATTACAATGGAATGGTGTACAATTACAATAATTAGGCTGTCCGTTTTTTATTTCTAGCCCATGCTATAAGCCTTCATATCTATTTGTTACATAATCTTTGACGTATATCTAAGGAGGGTAACTTTCATTTGTCGTTTGTCTACTTCGACGTTTCATTTTATGCAGAATATGTGGGGTTGCTTATGACCGCCATATTATTGAAATCAATTTATTTCATCGAATTTAATATATATATCAGGTGAACAATTTAAACTTCAGATGGCATCCAAAATGCTCATCTGTAACTACTTGCAAAACTACTTGATTTGTCCTTATGGAATATGTACATGTAACAATAGACCTGGACACACCTTAAACGGAACGCTTCTTAGAAAAGTTGGTTTTGTTGATAGATAAACTACGAATCAATATCAATAAAATGCTTTTTCCAGTGCCGTGTTTACATAGAGCATTAATTTTAAGTTTACTTTTAGTGATAAATAATTGTAAAACAAATGGTGCTGCTTCAAAACCCAATGTTCTAGTAATTTTAGCTGACGATTTGCGCCATCTGTCGGACGAAAGGATTTACCTTCCGAATATTATGAACTTAAAAGCTAACGGTATTTCCTTTGAAAATGCCTTCGCTCAGGTCAGTTACGTGTCTTACTGATTATTGTAGGTAAATATGGGATGAATTTGGCTAGTGTAACCACTGCCAGATTTTCTAATCCAAACGTCCCAAATAGCCCTACCCGAATCACGCCAAACAAAGTGCTATGAAAATTAATTAGGTACTATTTAAACATTTAAAATCAGATACTTGATCGTTCATTCAATTTTTTCTGCTAGGTATTTCCTGAGATGAAAAGCTAGTCGAATTAAGTGTTTTAATATTAGTACCAACCCGGTACAGTAGTCTCACAAATCCGGGATCTCTAGTACCTACGTACAATAATCCGGCACTCTCCGCTCGGGTCCTCCTCTACCCTCCCGACTCATGTTCCGTTGCACACTGTCATCTTTCATCAGTGACCTAAAAAATTACGTTAGAACGTACCTGTTGTTTTTGAGAATAAAATTGTCACTTATGTGAAATATTATGTAACTTACGGTTTTCTTTCTATAATGCTTTATTATATCTATATATATATATTATGATTTTTTTCTAAACAACTTAAAAATCCGGCATCCTGCGATTAGTGAGACTACTGTATTCATTTCCTACACTTGACATTTAATATATCAAGTCTGAAACTAAGTTATAGAAAACTTAAATTTTCCCTAAAAAAATATAGATATTAATAAAATACAAGTAATATTCACTTTTTGGGTAGAAATGCGTGCCTCAAAGCTACGTAACAAATACGCTAGAGGGCGATTTAACGAAGGGAAGGGAGATAGATGGAAATAGGACTAATACCTACCTATTGAATTTCAGCAAGCCCTGTGCGCTCCGAGCCGAAACTCTTTGCTAACAGGCAGGAGACCAGACTCCTTGCACCTTTACGATTTTTATAGCTACTGGCGCAACACAGTCGGTAACTTCACAACACTGCCTCAGTATTTCAAAGAAAACGGCTATGAAACATATTCCGTTGGTAAAATATTTCATCCGGGGAATAGTTCTAACCACACTGACGACTATCCATTTAGCTGGTCACATTTACCTTATCACCCACCAACTGAAATGTTCGCCGACTCGGCGGTCTGCAGAGATCGCGAGACAAAGAGATTGCAGAGTAATCTAATATGCCCAGTTGACGTTAAGAAACAACCAAAGAAAACTTTACCCGACGTGGAATCTCTAGAGTTTGCTCTGAACTTTCTGAAGAACAGAATAAGTAGCAAACCGTTTTTGCTAGCTGTTGGATTCCATAAGCCACATATTCCTTTGAAATATCCCAGACAATATCTACGTAAGTACCTACTTATCAACTAAATTTTAATTCACATTAAATTGTACCTTCTTTTCATAGCCGATGTATCCAAGCTCAATAAAAACCAAAGAATACACTATATCACTGGGCTAATTCAAGCCTGGCTCAGTAAAACGATGCCCAGTTGCTATAACACTTTAAATTATATAATATAATTGTATAGTATTAATGCAGCTAATAATCTAAATGTGGGCCAAATTTCATCGAATTCCGTTCAGTAGTTTTTGCGTTAGGAACTGGAAGCAAGAACAAACATACCCACAAACTTTTTCATTTCTAATATTTTGATAATCTTTCTTAGCTATTCATCAGGCAGGTCGCCATGTTCTAATTTCACCCGTAATTTATGCAAGGTTTATGTGACAGCAATACTTACATACATATCCTCACGACAAGTCATTCACGTTGTAAGCAGAGAGAGTAGAGCACCAGTTTTCTATACAATTGCAGAACTCTTCCGCTTCATCCACACACATCAGTCAGCTCGCTAGTATCGAATACTCTTGAATACTCACATTGACGTGACTTCAAATATTTTCCAGGCAGAGTCCCTATTGAAGAAGTCCACCCACCAAGACATCCATACATACCAAACGGCATGCCGCAAGTGGCCTGGCATCCTTGGACAGATTTGCGGAAGAGAGATGACATTCATCATCTGAACATATCGTTCCCTTTCGGCCTGATGCCGGATGCATGGACCTTGAAGATCAGACAGAGCTACTATGCCGCAGCGACGTATATAGACAACCTTATTGGAGAACTAATAAGACACGTAGACTTGAGTAGAACTATTGTAGTCGTGACGAGCGATCACGGTGAGCATCATTGTAAAATCGTTTAAACTTAATAGTTTAACTGAGATATAGGTCGCATGTTCGATTCCCAACCACACACATTTGTATGAAGAGCTTTTTTGCATCATCAGCAAATGGTGCCTTGGCGGGCTGTATAGTAGACTGTACAGTGTCTTCTATTTAAAAAAGTTATAAGGACAGGTAAGCTAAACCGAAAACGAAAAACGAAACAAAAAACGAAAGCTAAGCAGTTACTGATGTACTTTTAACGCGTCCTCGCCAGACCATAATGATTTAAATGCAAACTTTATATCTCTTTCAGGCTGGTCATTAGGAGAAAACGGATTATGGGCGAAATACAGCAACTTTGACGTCGCATTGAAAGTGCCTCTAATCTTCCTCGCGCCAAACTTGCCCCACAAAGAAGTCCATAGTCCAGTTGAATTAGTCGATATATTCCCAACTTTAGTCGATCTTGCTGGTTTTGACAGTAAACACATACCTAAGTGTCAAAGTCATATTGACAATAGAAAACTGTGTTTCGAAGGTAAAAGTCTATTGCCTTTAATGGCAGGTGCTAAAGTACCAAATTTGTATGCCTTAAGCCAATATCCAAGACCTAGTATATACCCACAGAAGAACTCTGACAAACCACGATTAAAGTATATAAAAATAATGGGCTATAGTATAAGAACAGAAAGATATAGATACACGGAATGGTTATCTTTTAATAACACTATGTTTACAATTGACTGGAACAAAATACACGGCGTAGAGTTGTACGATCACGCAACAGACCCTGACGAATTCAACAATGTATATTCCGTGCAGTCGTATTCACACATCATGGAGCATCTATCTCGATTATTAAGGTCACATATCGACGGTCATTAATACAAATATTACTAACATAACAATATAATATTAATATTATTAAATGCACATTAAGAACTTTTTCTCGAAACTACTTTTATTAATAACTTATCACTTTTTGTCTTTGGGTTATTGCCAATGAAAGGAAAGAATTAGAAACATTTTTACTTAGAGCTACTTAAAAACAAACATATATGTAATCATTTCAAATAGTGATGATTCGACAGATTAGAAAACATATCTTCAAACCACAGAACATAAATCACTAGAATGACTGTGCCCAATAGTATACAAACAAATATTTATCAATACAATATAGATATAGATTATTAACTAATATGAGATAATTCGGAATCACATTTGCCGATCACTAAGTACAAATCTGTAACAAAATTGGCAGATAGCATCTTCAAATTATAGGCTATAAATCTGTGAAGAAACACCTACATGCATACATATTATTATATAGTCTCTGATGAGGTTCATAGACAAACTTACAGACCACTTAGTACAAAGTGTTACTATAACATCCATATACATATATGTATTAAAATATTTTAAAAATCCTCACAATACAAAGATTGGATAACATATATGAACTGCGATAGTCTATGGTTCGTGTGTGACATAAATTATAATATGCACCTTAAAGACTGAAATTTAAATAGTATCAGCTGTGATAGGTATGTACAAAGCAACTTACATCTGATTTTAGCAACCTATTCAGGCTAGCTAGGATTGCAAGAAACGGAAATTAAATAAATGAGGGCTTATGCATCCTAGTCTTTCGGTACAGTTTGATTGTGCAACTGTGCCAAAAATTGCTTAGCTTTGCAGACGAAAACAATCCTATAATCACTTGATCATTGATTTTATCTAAATACCACTGATAAATTGATAACATTGATTTCTAATTACAAATAAAAATTACAGCAATATTATAAGAAAACTACATAAAATTTTAAACATACAAATAATATATATCTACACAACATAACCATACATTTATAAACACAAATAAATATTTGTAATTATAAAGGTCCAGTCTTAAGTAAGGAATACATTAGTCACATGTATGTCATACCCAAGCCTTTATTTTTTATACAACAAGAGGGGCAAACCAGCATACGGCCCACCAGATGGGAGACGGTTACCGTAGCCTATTTACGCTCACGATAC
>JACCPG010000799.1:0-47355 GCA_016069955.1 Drepana arcuata | reverse complement strand
TAATACAAGGTGAGATAGTTGCTGCCTCTGATGGAATCACAACGCAATTGCAATGGCCGCCCGCCCAGGTTGCGGTTGGGCGTGATGCAATACAATCCACAACTTAATTGCTTTTCGATCTATGTAATGGACATAAGCTGTTCGGCTGTTTACACAACCTAAAGCGCTTTGTAAAGCGGCTTCTAATTAAAAATAATTTGATTCGATTTCTATCTGATTGCGAACGATTGGAGTCCTACGAAAAGGCTACCGACCACGGGCGGTGAAGCGATAAATTAGTAGGGGGCGTCTGTTGCCTTTACCCCGTCGTCGTCGTCGTCTCCAAGACGGGTCAACTGTCCTAAATTGTATTTATATAAAGTTATTTAAATGTTGCCTGGAACATATAATTATTTTAGCAATCTAAACGAAACTCCATCTAAAGAAGGGTGTTGTTCCAGGGCAAGATTTTGGGAATTGCCAGGAGCATTTAAAAAAAAAGAAAACATTCCGGACCTGCTGCAAAGCGTTATAGCAAACCCATTGAACAACCAACAGCTTTGCGCAAATCTACGGCCTCTCGAGTTAATAAAAAATATTTAATTTTCTAAACTTTTCCAGGCAACGTAGCCAGGTCTTCGCACTGCGACCTGTCTCTGAAAACTTATCAACAGAAACCTCTTTACTAAAAGAAAAAGTTAAAAGTTAATTAAATAAAATTGCTGATTTTCTTCTAGTTTCTACCATACTAGCTGTCTCGCCGAGCTTCGCTCGGGTGAAAAAGTTAAATTGCCCGTAACACGATCGCAGCGCCACCTATCGGGTCCAATTGTAAATCTAAACTATTCTTGAATCCACCTTAGGACACACAGAAAGGGACATCTTCACCTCTAATTAATCCAATAGATGTTTCATCTAATCTATCTAATCATCTAATTATATGTTTTGCAAAGACGTAGTACATTATTTTGTTCTATAATCAATAGTTTTCGCAGCGCACGCGTAGTATAAAGTTTTTTGGTAATTTTTTCAAACCTTGGGTGTGAAAAAATGGTGGTGGAAGTTTAAGTATACAACACAAACTCTTTAGAAAATTTAATATACCATATGTTCACCGGAGATAGTGTGGCTTCCGAACAGTGCAAGAATTTTTCAAATCGGTCAAGTATTTTCGGAGGCTATTCATTGCAAACAAACAAACAAAAAAACAATCAAATCTTTCCTCTTTATAATATTAGTGTAGACTAATGTAGGTAAAGTAAATGATCGAACGTATTTTCATGTGGTATGGTTTGTTAAGGTTTTGTACAAAATGAATAATTGAGTGGAATAATATACCTCATTAGGTGCCAACGTGACAGATGGCGAGTCAATCGCCGTTACTCAAGCACGACTATACATACGCATTTGAATTTCTTCTCAGATGCAGGTTTCCTCACGATGTTTTCCTTCATCGTAAAGCTCGTGGTGTGACTAATCACTATACTTAAGTTCAGATAAACTCATTGGTACAGTCGGGATTGGAACTAGCGATCTTTGTGTCGCAGGCAACTGCTCGAACCACTCGGCCACCACGGCTTTTTCAATATATATTATATAAAATACATATATGTATATATGCACCTACAATCTTTGTGATTAGGCCTATGCTCTAACCACTTGGTCACCACGGCTCCATATATGTATATATAATTATATCTTTACGACTTCCCACAAAGGTCCCCAAGGGTAGACAGAGGTCTTACATCGCCCTCTTTTTACCTGAGACACATAGGTAGGTATGTAGATAGGGCTAATCCGTCGCAGTTCCTCAACCTGCACTATAATTACATATGTCGTCGAATTTGATCTCAAGCCTGCGCAGATTTCCTAACGGTATCCTTCTTCACCGTAAAACACGTAGTGTTATAAACCACTGTACTCAAATTAAGAGAAAACTCAAGGTACAGACCGAAGGGGATTGAACCTACTATCTTTGTTTCGCCGGCGACTACTCAAACCACTCCCCTCCAAGGCCCTTCTTGAAAAGTTTGAAACTAGAAAAGC
Source organism: Drepana arcuata (assembly GCA_016069955.1). Lineage (NCBI taxonomy): Eukaryota > Metazoa > Arthropoda > Insecta > Lepidoptera > Drepanidae > Drepana > Drepana arcuata. The sequence goes on along the minus strand of JACCPG010000799.1, from coordinate 45,330 downwards.
AATATTGATTCTGATCGTAGTTAATAATTGATGACCTTTTTGTGGTAAGGCGCATTGGAAACGTATGCAAATTTTTTACAAAATTATTTGACTGACCTTGATGCAGATCTAAGTCTTTCTTCTTCTTCACTGCCGACCACGATATCAGCAAACCAGAACAGGACTTTGTAATCTAACGGAAAAAATCGTCCAGAAATTCGAAGGAATATGTATTCGCGACGACGGAAACTTTAAACTGAATCCATTCGACAAGCTGCCCGACTGAAATTGAGCGCGACGCTGGGGAGCGCCACTGCACTGGAAATCTTCGCTTGACGTCACAGGCAATAGCTCTTACAGTTGTAGGTACAATTTGTGTTTGTGTGATGTAAAGACACTGCACAATGTAATGAATAAATCTATGCCTTGATGTCGTAGTGTTGTGTCGTTTAAATGCGCAGGTTGAAATCTCTGCCCGCACCAGTTCCTGCATTTAATACAGTGATTTACTACGTAGTTACTTTAGAAAACCTAAGGCGAAATTCAAAGTATGTGACGTCTTGATAGACTGTATGCTGGAACAATGGTAATGGTAACTAGTCCATGCATTCTTGCTTCTTGGGTCGCGGGCAATCCTAGCTGGCAAGAAACATGGTGTTATTCGAACATATTTGATTGTTGCATAAGCAAACTGGGTATCTAGATGTAATATTTAAAATAAGCGTCAGTTGGCTTCGTGAATATCTTGACTGTTTTTGTGCCTTAGAGAGGTAGGTAGTATAATGCAACTCACGTGATACAGCCTACCTCCCTAAGGCACATTGTTTGAACTGAAAATATCTAGATTTTTTTCATCCGGAGCTGTATTCCTCACGCCTTCCCACAAGGGTCCCCGAAGGGGTAGGCAGAGGCGTATAGGCAATACCCACACACCCATTTTCCGCCAGGGGTACAGATACAGGCCATCGTGACAGATGGCGAGTTCATCGCCGTTACTCAGGCACGACTTTACATACGCCTTTTAATTTCTTCTCAGACGTATGCAGGTTTCCTCTCGTTGTTTTCCTTCACCGTAAAGCTCGTGGTGTGACACACTGTACCAATGAGACTTTCTGTACACTGTACAGAAAAACTCATTGGTACAGTCGGGATTTGAACTTGCGATCTTTGTGTCGCAGGCAACTGCTCGAACCACTCGGCCACCACGGCTTTTTCTTTTTACGGAGTTGTCCTCTACAATAGTTTGCGAAGCGTATGCAAACTGGTACTTTCCGAATGTGGCTGAGGAAATTCTTTTCTGATCTCAATTTGGATCAAAACTATATTTTTTTACTATCATGGTAGATCGGTAAATATCCACCGTTAGATAGGAAAGTGGGAAGTTGAATATTGACATCGCTACCGAAGGGCTAGACGGTGCCGTGCCCCAAGCTCAGGGGACCCTCAGACCCTGACTAGCAAACTTCGTATTTAATTAGCGTAAAAAACCTCCCACCTTTAGTATGTAAAAAAAATAGGTGACAACACCACATTAATAATTACCACAAGTTTCCAGCTATGTTCGAAACACGACTTTAATTATGACTGTGTAACAGTATCTTGGCGAACCCTAGTCCTGACGATATAAAGTGTTTTTTTAAATTGTATATGCGTAGATTTTAAGTGATTTTATACCCAGGTGTCTTCACGGAGTGACATAGTCGCTGTGCGACAAAACTCCTATAGTAAATAGAAAAAAAATAAAAAATTATGACAGCCCATTGGCATAATACAGGTGAATTTGCAACAAGTGTCAAATTCCGTTGGGGAGATCTCCTGTTGTTTGTGAATCGAATTGATTGTAGCGTAGCAACACGCCACAAACCTAACGGATTATTAAGGGCTCTTTTTTGCACCAGGCTCGTTTAGCCACACTCCCCACACCACAAGCAACGGCAAGTTTACATAGCAATTTTGTGATGTTTGTAAAAGGCAGCGCGAATAACGTAGGCTACAACTAAAAGACGCGCTTAAGCTAGAGCTGTGTGGATATTTTTTGTGCTGGAATTGTTCTTTTATATTTTTAAGTTTCTTGGCCGAGATAAATCTGTTTAGGAATGAGTTCCAAGTAAATATATATATATATATATATATATATATATATATATTCGAGATATATATCACTCTACTTAGGTTTCCAAAAAAACATTGATACAGTCGGGATTCGAACATGCAATCTTAAATTGGCAGGTACCTACTTATACCACACAGTCAATGAGTCTCAAGTAAATAAAAATACATTGTTAAGATATATGCTTAACACTACTTAATACTTATGTCATACTCAAACCCATTTAATAAATAAGGTCAGAGTTTTAGTCTAAAGTGTAATGGTATTCTTGTTCCCTGCCTTCTATATTGATGACCCGCCTACTCTGAGGGCCCTTTTCAACTAAGAAGACATGCAACATGGGTAGACATGCAACGGAAGAGACAATCAAATATTATATACCAGCATTATATGACATAGATGTATATATTATACTAGCATATGCCCGCAGCTTCGCCCACGTGGAGTTCGAAAAAGTAGCTTTGGAAATTTTGGAAGATATAATTTTGGAAAAAGATAAGATATAGGTATAAGCTATAACCTTTTCAACTTTCAGCCAAATCGGTTCAGCCGTTTGACCGTGAAAGAATCGCAAACATCCAAACTTAAAAACTTTCACATTTATAATATTAGTAAGAAGTAAGATCGTAAGATGAACACACCCCCCTCACATGAAGGTCACCAATAATATAACACCTTTTGCCTGTAGATATGTTTAGTGGTCAATGTGACATGTGCCCTCAGACATTGCTATTAAATAAATGTTCAATGGAATGGAATCCGACGCATCATTCAGCCTTTTTTACTAATAACAGGGAACCTCAACCTATACATACATATCATCTCACCGAGTCGCTTACGGGGTAGGCACGGAGAGTAGAGTGCCAGTTCTCTCTAAACTTACATACCTCTTTCGCTTCGTCCACATTCATCAGTGTCTCCATACATGCTCGTCAGTTTCAGGTACTCTTGACATTCAATTTCCTTGGCCTAAAATACTAATGTAGGTGCACAAGCTGCAATGTGCACTAAAAGATCTTGTTTATTGTATTTGCTATATGTTGATTACTTCTATTTTAGCTGTAAAGACCATCAGTCTTTTTAAAGAGTTAACTGGCAATAGCTCAAAGCACTTGAATATGTAATGAGTGAAGTGTCTGAATATTTGCATTTTCCTCGCAACCACGTAATGTTTCAATTATGTATGTGTTTGAAGAGGAATTTATGATTTCTTATAAATATTTATTGGGGTTCATAAAGACGTATGAGGAAAAATCCTTCTGAAAACTCCAGATAATTTGACTTTTAAATGTGTGTTACTTCACTATAGCGTCATACCATGACATGCAATTGTATGAAAGGAACAAATTCGTTCCTAGCTACTCATCTTGGTGCTTGAGGTTGCCAATGTGATTTCTGCAGAGGGTTGTGTTATGTACACATATTTGAATCTTAGCCTTAGATGTGTTCTGCTTAAATAGTCTAGTGAAATTAAAAACATTGCTTGGTTACAGACTACAAGTAAAATTGTGTAGAAATGTCTCAAGCAATCAAATTTTCTTATAAACATGTCCCAAAAGCATGCCACAACATAGCCTCAGATGGGCTATTGTTGCTTACATTATGTTGTATGTTTGCCACTTGGGATTATTTTCGAATAGGACTACTGAACTGTGTAATATAAAATAGATAAAGTGCTGTGTAATAAAAAAAGCATTCAATCAACACATATGTATAATACTGAAGTCATATGAAGCCTTTTTCTATTTAGATATTAATCAAAATACATCCTCTTATGAACAATAAATCACTTCAACAAGGTATATATAAAGAAACATAATGAACAATTTATTTAAACAATACCTAATTTGTAATGTTAGGTGTAACTTTCAATTAATTCGAGTTAGTAACACATTTCAATGACAGCTTGCACCTAATACCATATGCGACATTAAAAAACATGTGTAAATTACTTACGAAACCACTCTCCACTTGGAAACATATTAAATAAACAAAAAGTTTTGAAACTTTTACAAACATCTTGAGCATTTTCTTTTTGATTTACTAAGAAATTATATTAACTTTAGTTGCTAAACATAAATGAGTCCCATATTTACTAATCGTTAATAACTATAATTTATCACTTTATTAACACAACTTATGTTATAAATGCTAAGTATTATTCTCAGAACACAATGTAAACTGATTGAAAGAACTTCTGACTAGAAAATAACATATTCATGACATGTCTGCTTTTCGTATTCTGTGTAATCTGTGTGGGCATGAAGTCATGGAAGAAAGTTGACAAACGGTTAGTTACGTTGGTACAATTATTAATAATATTTAAATCCCTACAGTAAGTCAAGGCCTTTACGATTATATAAAATAATAAGTAGGTAAGATCAATTGATATGGTTCGAATAAATTGATTATTTATTTATGTTAATACTTAACGTCTATCTTTAAAGGATGAACCCAATGCGATGCAGGGTTACAAAAGTAAATGAAACTTTTAAATAACCGTTTCTTACTAAATGCATGGATGTATTACATGGTAGGTAAATATACCAAAATATTTTTAATTTCTATTTTTGTCTGTTTGTTACGGTTAATCTCCGAAAAGGCTGAACTGATTTTGACGAGACTCAGTCATTGACAGATAGCCGATATAAAAGGAGTAACATAGGCTACTTTTATTTTAGAAACTGAACATTTTTTTTGTTAAATTCGACGTGGACAAAGTCGTGGGCGCAACTAGTAGATAATAAACTTAAATTTACGTACCTACTCTTAAATAATGGAACTAATATTAATAATATTTTTTATTTTACTACTACTTTTATACTAGTGTAGCGAGAGCTGTAGTATATGCAGTGAGATCGAATTCCCGACGCACCTTCAACAATTCGCTATAGTTAATTCTAACGGATTAAACGGATACATCCCGTACAATCGGTTATACAAGAGCCGTGTACATTTGTTTTTGCACTTTAACATGATACTGTATTTGGCATCAGGTGGTTCTTGTACATTCCGATGAAATGTTATCTGTGGTCCTTTAAAATCATTGTCTGTGCGTTTTTAATTTATTTCACATAAATTAAAAGTTAGCTGGTAACATTGCTCATGTCACTGTTGGTGACGGATCATGTTTTGAAGTGGGTAGAAATGAAAATGTTATTTTTGTGATGACTGTACGTGTTATTTTTAAGGTAATTACTAATAATTATTTGACACTATTAATTTTATACCCTCGATTAATATTTTTTCTATTAAATTAAAATCTCGTCTATATGCAAGAAGGAACATACTATTGCTTAGGTGGCATATTTGCGTGTCAAAAATCTCTACTGTCCTGCTTTTTAATTTCGCACTATATTTGTGGTATTTTCTACCCTTATTACGAAAGATTATGCATGCTTGTATTTATAGTGTGTTCAATTAAAATACTTGTAACATGAATTAGCCGTTACGCATTAGGAACTATTCAGTTTAATCATTCCCTTTTAATAATAACAACACAGCTATCTACATCAACAATGCCTACTTAAATATTGATAGGGACACATGGCAATGAAAATGTTAATTTCTCATAAATATTATAAAAATGGGTGTGTGGATATTACCTATACACTTCTGCTTACCCCTTTGGGGACCCGTGTGGGAAGCCATGAGGATAAAAAAATATGTTTAGACCCAGAAAAAAGTATTTCAATAACAACTGTATGCATCGATTTATTTGAATTGCTAAGTTTCATAGACTTGAAGATTTTATGAATTGTAAACAAGCACAGGATAAATAAATGTATACCCAAAGATGCAGTGATAGACTACTTAGTAAAAGATAGGAACTAAGTTTACAGTTGAAATATGCTGAGTACTAATATACTGCATAATTGGCTTCACCATTACTATAACTTTAGGTATGTGTAGTAATATTTTTTTATTTAAATAGACAACCACTATTTAATCCATCTATCAATGGTATCTCCTGTTCAAAGTTGTAGTTGTCTACAACCTTGTTATAAAGGATCACAGGCGAATGACACTATCCTGTAAATTATGGTAGCCGTCTATAGTATAGATAGAATTGTGTAGTGTGTAGGCATATTATCCCATGAATTTATTAATCACTAAAATATATATAAGCATAGGCATCCTCTCTTACAAGCAATTTTTCTGGCTTTTGGCTTGCGGCCATTTACTCCTGCTGTTAGCACAGTATAGTCTATTTGGCTTCCCTATTGGTTAGCTTCACTCAACTGGGCCACCATTTTGTAGATATCTTGATCCACCTTTGATTGTTTCGTCTAGCCTGTCCTACCCATGGCCACTTATACTATTACATTGTTTTAGGGGGTCTTAAACCATCTTCGCATCATAACCTTTCAAATGAAGCACAAGGCTCATCAGTTGCATAGTTCTATAAAGTACATTTTATTTGCATTATTGTGTGTATAATTATTAATTCTATATATAAATCTGTTTGTCTGTAGATTTTCATTGGGATTTTCTGTAAATTTGGTGAAATATAGCAAAAAGTGTAATTTTTAATTATTTGCACCATATTGCTTGGCTAGGAGCTTCCATCGAAAACACTAACTTAAGCCTAAAAGGGATATGTAAGCCTCGAACCTCTAGGTAAGCTGGGGCCTATGTGAGACTCGGCATGATGATAATTATGTTTCTGAGATTATTATCTTTTTTACCAACTATAAATAAGTAATATGTAACCTTTTGAAATTGAACCCCTGTGCAAATCAATAAATTATATAGATATCAAATCAATAAATTATATAGATATGATGATTTATTATTGAATCTTCACTCAACTTCATTTTAAATGCATAAGATAAGTATGTTATTGATCGTAATTTTACCTAACTATATCATATCTTAATGCCTGCCCTTGCCACTTACTGCAACCTGAAATTGTTCGGAAAAAGACAACTGTTGGTGCCTATTTTATCTATTTCTGGTAATGTCCATAGTCTGATAGCCATGGTGGGCGAGTGGGTTAAGTATACAGCAGGAATAGGTTTGCGTAACTTGTGTTATATATAATAATATTAATATACGCCTTAGTATACGCCTTGCCACAAGGGTCCCTTGAAGGGGTAGGCATGTTATATGTTTTATATGTAGGTATATGTGTTATACTAATTAATTCATTAATTACATGTAAAGTTACAGCTATAGCCGAGCAAAATATCTATCTTTAAACCTTCCTATAAGGGCTCCCGAAGGCGTTAGGCAGACATAAAGCTATATTTTAGGTGCCAATGAGACGTTAAAAGTTTTCACATCCAAGATTTTGAGGAATTTTGTATTAGGATATTTTAAACTTTAGAATCGGACGTATGGCATATTATCTGTGCCCCATGGGTTCAACCGCGTAAATAATATTTTCTTGATGACTTTTTTCAAGACTAAACCAAATCCTATGTGTAATTCAGCTAATATTGTATCTCTGTGCCTAATTTGATTCAATTCCGATCTTCAAAGTGATAAGTAACAAACATCGTCACAAACTTTCGCATTTATAATAATAGCAGGATTGAGCAGTGGTTGTTATCAAAATTGCAATATTCAAACCTAACGGGGCTTAAAGTTTGTATAGAAGAACTCAAGCCTACTAGTATATATTATTCGCCCAGCTTCGCCCGGGTGAAAAAGTAAAATTTCCTGAAAAACGATCGTAGCGCCACTTATCGGGTCCAATTGTGAATCTAAACCATTCTCGAATCCACCTGAAGACACAGAACAGTGTTTGGGCTTTTATTTTGCATCCATGCTAATAACAGCGGTAAAGCTCTAGTGTATTTACAAATGAATTATATTGTATTATTATAATATATAGCTGAGGCGCGCAACTTCGTCTGCATACCTAAGAGAGAGAGTTGTTTCAGTAATAAACTTTCCGTGAATTTAAAAAGTATTATTTTACAATGAGATATCGCAAAAAACAAATAAAAAAAATCAGTTCGCTGAGTTCAATCGTTCCGTAGCGAGCCGATCACGTCTGAGTTGCGGAGTTACTTTAGCATTAGGTATGATATCTATCTCCCAAGATGTTGATTGAAATCAAGTCATGTCCAGTACAATTTCGTTTATATTTAAATACTTATGATTAATGACATATTTATTTGGATAAGGATTCATATTATGTTGATAAAACATCTTCGCAAATAATGCATTAATTTTGAACTAATTTAGTTACCGTGAAAAAAAATTATAGTGTATCAATCACACACATCTTGAAAGATAGATATATGCTGTTTCGGACTTGTTTTTGGCACTTTTAAAGAGGAACAATTCCCTCGTAGATAATATTTGCGTAACTTAAACCGTTTACGCAGCGCACGCAACGGAAGCTCTAAAAAAGGAATATTTTTTCCGTGCTTGCAAAATTTTTCATTTATGCTTCGCTCCTATTAGTCGTAGCGTGATGTTATATAGCCTAAAGCCTTCCTGGAGAAATGGACTATCCAACACAAAAATATTTTTTCAATTCCAACCAGTAGGTAGTTCCTGAGATTAGCGCGTTCAAACAAACAAACAAATTCTTGAGCTTTATAATATTTGTATAGATTATGGTATACATATATCTATTGTGTCTAGCCGTAATAAAGATTCTCATATATTTTAGTTACGTATGTAAAATGTCAAACGCCAGTGCGAAATAAATTATAATTCAAAGTCTTCTACGGCTTAATCGTAAATCGTAATTAAGTACCACAGAAATAAACTGTTTAAATGGCTATGTGATAAACATATTATGATGTTAATGGCATTCTTGGCGAAGGCCTTTACAATAACAATGCTATCTATATAAGAGGTCATCCATAAATTACGTCTCACGTTAAGGGGTTAAGTTACGACAAGGGGTGGGGAGGAGTCTCAGAAAAATATGTGGCATCACACTATACTAGGTAAGGGTCTCACAATTATGACCCTTCCTTGTCACAGTCGGTTAACATCATGAAATTCGTGTGACGTAATTAATGGATGGCTCCTAATAAACCGAAGAATGTTAACAGGTTTTAAATGTATGTATGTGTTTTTTTCCAAGCTGCCATAGGCTGCGGTAACCGCTTACCATCAGGCGGACCGCATGCTCGTTTGCCACCTTAATAGTATAAAAAAGGTACGATATTTTGCATGGTGTTCCAAATTGGCAATATATATTCTTAGATGCCGTGGAGGCCTACGTCTCGCCATTGACCGGTTAAGTAGCAAAAGTTCCCGGAACTCACGCTACGAGAGACAATACAAAAAAAAAATGGCCGAGTGGTTCGAGCAGTTACCTGCGACGCTATGATCGCAAGTTCGAATCCCGACTGCACCTATGAGTTTTTCTGAACTTAAGTACAGTAATTAGTCACACCATGAGTTTTACGGTGAAGGAAAACATCGAGAGGAAACCTGCATACGTCTGAGACGAAATTCAAAGGTGTATGTACAGTCGTGCTTGAGTAACGGCGATGGACTCGCCGTCTGTCACGTTGGCACCTAATATACCTCTGGCGGAAAGTGGGTGTGAGTATTACCTATACACCTCTGCCTACCCCTTCGGGGACCCTTGTGGGAAGGTGTGAGGATATATTATTATTATTTATTTATACCAGTTTTAAATAACTTCAAGTCTTCCCATAAATGGTCCCCAACGTGTAGGCAGAGGTGTTATAAAACCCTCTTGGGCCGGAAATACATTTAGCTGCTGACGTGATAGATGGTGAGTAGGTCGCCGTTTTTCAAACACGACTATGTATACCTACGATCTATACATACGTCTCTCAATTCTTCTTAAAGTATTTCCTCACGTTGTTTTCCTTCACTGTAATCTCTTGACATGCCTGTATTTAAGTTGACAAAAACCTCTCCGGTGCAAGCGACAATTTAAACTAGGCCAACACTTTTCTTTTCGGTTTTTAAAAACCGGAATTCAACAGTTGCTTAAATATGTCTTAAAGCTTATTTTACGAACTACAAAACTGGGTTAACTTCGCCGTTCAGTTCGCACCGAATTTAACTTGACCACTTTGTTGTTTCATTAGCTTAATTTAAAAAATATGTTGAGCTTTAATGTTCAGTACATTTTTCTTCCGTGTTACTTAGTCTTCGCACGATATAGCTAGTGCCATCTACGAAGAAGCGCCCCACTATTCTTCTCTATAGTTTATAGTGTAAGTGTACAACCTTCCACTGATGTTGAAGTATTGTCGGTACTCCCTGATTACCTGTGACCCCCTCGTCTCGATATTGGTGGGGCGCGTCTTCGTGGACGGCACTATCTATATCAGAGGTTCTACACAACATCCTATTTGTTAGCGTTCAAACTATCCAATATCTATTGTGATAATGACATTAGCTGCGGAAAACTTTTTCAGCCATACAAATTAATTATAAATATTGGATAGCGTGAACGGTAACAGAAAGGGATTTCGTCTAGAGTCGCTGGCCGAATAAATAAAATAGAAAAGTATTGAATCTTGATCCTCCTATTAATGGACTTAATGGCTTTGATAATCAATGTCCTCTTTTTAAAGCATATATCCCACGGTCAGAATGCTTCATTCTCTGCATTCCTTAAGGAATGCAATCTCCATGATGATATGTAGTGCTTCAATAAAAAATACAGACGACTTCGACTCTTCGAAGTCGATTATTTTCAATTACACCCTCGTCGACGCCAGTCGTTTTGCAAATCTCTTTACAACATACTTAATATAATAATAATAATAATAAAATAATAATAATATATCCTCACGCCTTCCCACAAGGGTCCCCGATGTGGTAGGCAGAGGCGTATAGGTAATGCACACACCCACTTTCCGCCAGAGGTATATTAGGTACCAGTGTGACAGATGGCGAGTCCATCGCCGTTACTCAAGCACAACTATACATACGCCTTTGAATTTCTTCTCAGACGTATGCAGGTTTCCTCTCGATGTTTTCCGTCACCGTAAAGCTCGTGGTGTGACTAATCACTGTACTTAAGTTCAGAAAAACTCATTGGTACAGTCGGGATTCGAACTTGCGATCTTTGTGTCGCAAGCAACTGCTCGAACCACTCGGCCACCACGGCTTACTACATACTTATTACTTTCAGCATTGTTATTTTCACTAAAGAGTTTGACCATATAGTTTCCTTCTATATGGTCAAACTCTTTAACCATTGATCTATGTTCTACGTAACCTAATGCTTGTATGAAACAATGAATGTTTTCAGAATGCCAATCCAGGCGCCTCAGTGGACGGACTACCTCAACTGTCCTGTCTGCTGCCGGGAGTTCGGCGCTCCGCCCCGGAGTCCGGTCAGCCTGGGCTGCGGGCACACCCTGTGCAGCCACTGTCTGAAACACCTGCATAAGAAACAATGCCCCTTCGACCAGGTACCCGAAAAATTTAACCAGGTCTAACTTCTTCTTCTCTTTTAATGTATATAATTTATTTAAACAAACATACGACACTTCACTACTACTAGTTTGGCACACTTCTCGTCATCATTCCCCTCTCCTTATCCTGCGGTATTTAGGGGTCCGATAAATGTGTTTTATCTTCGAAATCTCCCTAACAGATGTCATATATCTTTCACCTTACTAGGTATATAATATTTTCACCTGATTTCACTGAATTAACAACTTGTATACACTTGGGTTCGGTTAACTTGTATAACAAATTTTTACCATAAGCAAAAGTATAATATAATATGGCAACTAGAGCTATGATAAGCCAGCCTATTTAAATAATTTATTTCTTTAATATTAGTTACCTATTTCAAAACCGTCGCTTCGGCGATATTATTCAAGTCACGCTCCTCAACCTGAGGCAGTAAATTGCCTGCAAAATTAATTCGGTTACCAAACGATAATTTTGATCAATAATTCTATTCGTCACGAAGTACTTTAAAGTCCCTATAACTTAAGCTCACGTTCACCGTTCATGAGCTTGCTGATGAAAGACTAATTTCTGTTGCGTAAATTGTCCAATCCTTAAAATGTCATATGATTTTCTGGTAACGTTGAGCATTTAGGCGTTGGTAGTGGTCGTGCTAAGTTCAATTTGGCTCGCTTCAACTCAGAAGCCCTAGACATAGGCTTTCTAACGCAGAGCTACGCTATACACTGACACTCCTCTCGCACAAACACATTCGTGTTCTCATAGCGATGTCAGTCCAACTACGGCTTCGGGATATCGGTCAGATCACATGGCGGAGGATACAAGCCATCATAACAACGATTTCAAATCACTCCTATTCCAACCAGACAGTAATCCAAGTAGAGCTAGAGGAACTGGTCGTGAACACGGCTCTGCTCCAGCTGGCAGGGTATCCGCCCCCTACGCAACCGTACCAACCGCCCAGCATCAAGGCGCTCCCGGAGGCTGACCGGCGGGCGTACGACGTCATCGTCCAGAGCTCCGAACAGCTCGCTGTCTACCTCAAGTTCTGCGCTAATAGTAAGATTGATTTAATCTACTACATAACTATTTATTTATCTTCACGTTTTTCCACAAGGGAAGGGTTAGGCAGAGGTGTGTAGGTAGTGAGTACCCATATACCCACTTTCGCCGGAGTTATATTTTACGCCAACATGAGTCCAACGCCTCAAGCACGACTATACATACGCCTTTGAATTTCTACTCAAACGTATGCAGGTTTCCTCTCGGTTTTTAACTTCACCGTAAATCTCGTGTGACTAATCACTTACTTATGTGAAGTTAAGTTCAGTAAAACTCTTTGGTACAGTCGGGATTTGAGCTTGCATTCTTTGTGTTGCAGGCAACTACTAGAATCACTCGGCCAACCATGGCCCTAAATTTATTAATAACAATCTATATCCCACTAATATTATAAATGCGAAATTTTTTGTACCTTGTTCACGAAAAAACTAATGAATGGAATAGAATGAAATTTGTGTTGAACGAAATCAAATTTAACGTGGAAATCAAGTCGATCAATGACTGGTCAAGGTGACAAACGGCAAAACATAGGTTGTGGTGTCCTATGCCTACCCTTCGGGAACTGTACAGTAATGGGAAGGCGCGAAGATAGGTTAATACTTTTAACTGTTTTTAACGGAATATTTAATGCTGCAAATAAATACTTTTTCTGGATTATTTCGGTAAGATTTATGTTAACTTGAACCGATTAACGTCCGTAAAAGTGTACAGTTGGAAAAACTATATCTTTTCTGTGTTAAGGTCAAAATGCGTCTTTAGCCAACAACAACTTGCCAAGCAGTAGACTGTCCAGACCCATGCAAAGAAAGTTGGTGACGTTACTGCAGTGTGCGATAACAGATGAAGAGGGACGGGGGAGGGCGGCGCGAGCGGCGCGGTCGCTCGGAGAGCGGACGGTCACTGAACTCATCTTGCAGCACCAGGTACGCTATTCTAGAACGTTCTCGATTTTTTTTATTGCATACAGGTGGTCGTAAATGTCACTCGCGGAGTTGTGGTGCTGAGGGAATCGATGTCACTAAGGTCAATTGTGAACTTTACGGTGAAGGAAAACATCGTTAAGAAACCTCTGTACGCTTAGTAAGAAATTAAAAGACGTATGTTTATATGTATGTATATGTGGTTGTGCTTAAGAAATGGCGACGGGTTCGTTAGCTATCCAGCTGGCACCTTAACGTAACTCCGATGAAGAGATGGTTTTTGTACATGACCACTTGCTCTTTCGAGGATCCTTGTTGGAATATGATATAAATGTTTCTGGAAAGGAGTTTCCTTTCGCGAACGCTCAAGCTGTGGAATGAACTCCATGTTTTCCCCAAAGAGTCCAAAAAGGCGTGTGAAAAGATTGGAACGTACCTACATTTGTAGGTCGCAGGTGGACCGAATGCTTGTTATCCTACTTTAGTGCTATAAAAAATCTTTATTTTTCGGGTGTCGTATGTATGCATGTGTATAGAATCCCCAGCAACTAAGCGCCAACTTGTGGGCGGCGGTGCGAGCCAGAGGCTGTCAGTTCCTGGGCCCCGCAATGCAAGAGGAAGTCCTCAAGCTGGTCCTCCTGGCACTCGAAGACGGATCAGCGCTCTCCAGGAAGGTAAATATAATGGCTAATTAAAACACGATAACGGGAAGGCGGAGACTAAAAAGGTTTTAAATACACGTGGTATGCGTACTTACCCAAATGAACTCAAAATTTACACGGGTAAAACTTTTATTTGAGGCTACATAGTAACATATTAACATATGTGTCTTTATACTGAGATTTTTTCGAGTTATGAACAATAACTGTATAGAATATATTAAAAAAGGATTATTGCATTATTGTCGGCAGGTGTTAGTGATGTTCGTCGTCCAAAGGTTGGAGCCACACTTCCCGCAGGCGTCGAAGACCAGCATAGGGCACGTCGTCCAGCTATTATATAGAGCGTCTTGCTTTAAAGTAAGTAGCACGTTCAAATCTGGGTCTCTTAAAAATATTGATTTATTAGCCAGTTTTTATAAGATTATGTACAGTGAAATATCACACTGCTTGTAAAATCTAAATAAAAAGAGAAATACATACGTACAGATTTATGTATCTCCATAAAGAAGTGGACGTTTATCACCTTTGCCTACCACTTCAAAAGTTAATCAAATATATATTTATGGTATTCTTTTTATGCTGTCAATATTGGCATACAGTCTATTCACATGACATGTTATCACGTGGATTGTTACGTAAGTTTTTTTGCCGACTTCATAAAAGGAGGTATTCAACTGTATGTTGCTTTTATAATGCTGAATTATATGCCACCAGGTATCAAAACGCGAATGCGACTCTTCGCTAATGCAACTCAAGGACGAATTTCGCACGTACGAGTCGCTGAGGCGGGAACACGACGCGCAAATAGTGCAGATCGCGACCGAGGCAGGGCTGAGGGTCGCGCCGGACCAGTGGAGCGCCCTGTTGTATGGAGACACTGCACACAAAAGTCACATGCAGAGTATTATAGGTGACTCGCTGCGCCCCGCGGTATTGCCCGCGTACAATTTAACTTCATTGATACAATAAAATATATCCTATTTCTATCTAGAGCCGTGGTGGCCGAGTTGTTCGAGCAGTTGCCTGCGACGCAAAGGTCGCAAGTTTGAATCCCGACTGTACCAATGAGTTTTTCTGAACTTAAGTACAGTGATTAGTCACACCACGTATTTATTTATATTATTATGTATAGTCGTGCTGGAGTAACGGCGATGGACTCGCCATCTGTCACGTTTGCACCTAATATACGTCTGGCGCAAAGTGGGTGTGTGGGTTTTACCTATAAATCTCTGCCTACCCCTTCGGGGACCCTTGTGGGAAAGCGTGAGGATATTATTATATATCCTATGTGTTAATACAGCTATATCTGCGCAAAATGTTATCCAATTCAGTTCATTAGTGCGTGAAAGAAATACAAACATACAAATTATAATATTATATGGCGAGTCCATCGCCGTTACTCAAGCACGACTATACATACGCCTTTGAATTGCTTCTCAGACGTATGCAGGTTTCCTCTCGATGTTTTCCTTCACCGTAAAGCTCGTGGTGTGACCAATCACTGTACTTAGTTCCGAAAATCTCATTGGTACAGTCGGGATTCGAACTTGCCATCTTTGTGTCGCAGGCAAATACAAACCACTTGCCCTCCACGGCTTTATTTCTAATGTGAATTCTGATAAATAAATTATTCATAAAATATTATAATATACGTTTGGCAGATAAGTTACAAACGCCCCAGTCTTTCGGACAGTCCGTGCAGGAGTTGTTCATAGCACTGCAGAGGACCGGAGACCCGGCGCAGCTGGTCATCATGAGCATGCACCTCGACAGGCTAGCGAACATAGACCCCAACCCAGGTAGCGTTACTTTCACTATCTATTTATATGTTGCATTCATGGGTCCTCAAAGGCCCGGTCCTTTATCTAGGCTCGCCTATATACACATCCAACATGTAGAGGCCCATTCGAGGGTCCTTAAATAAGTATGGAACACACTTCCGGATGATCCCCGCCGCGTGCAGACTGTTGTACATACATACATATCACCACGCTGAGTCTCTAACGGGGTAAGCAGAGAAGATCACATCAGGACATCAGTTCTCTCTAGAATTTCATATCTCTTTAGCTTCGTCGACATTCATCAGTCTCTTCATACATCCTCGTCGGTTTGAGTAATCTTGACGTTTCCATCCTTGAGCGTCCGATTGATTTGATGTAGGTAGTTGGAACGTTGTTTTTCCTCTGCCTCTTCTTGCACTGACTATTCCATTGGGACTGAATACTAAAACTATGTATCTATTTATTATTATTATTATTTGTATTTTTTTTGTTTATAACTAGAATGTGGGGACATTACATAGACATTAGCTAATGTTGTTAGGTGGTTGTACTCCGCGAATTCCTCTAATTTAATTAAAATTTATTCAAAATTGTATAAAAAAACACACTTGTGTTAATTTCGCTACAAAATTACATGTTTTTGACCTTGAAAGTATGACCCTGTATCTAAATAGAGACTGAATCTCTTCTCACACACGGGAATCGATTAATCACGTTTGATATTATTACAGACGCGAAGAGTCCCACGTGGCAGCAGCTGGCGGAGATAGTGATGTCACTGAAGGAAGTCATCTCCGGCTTGGTGCAGTACCTGCAGCTGCAGGCAGCCTGCCGGGATTCGAACTACAACCAGAGATACTCTATGCACGATAGGACCCTGGAGCCGTCTAATTGTCAGTACTTGCTTGATTCATTGGCGGTTTACACTCTCTGCCTACCCCATGAGAAACTGCGCGATGGGCTTGTGTGTTTGCATGTCGCTTAAGTATCGATATCAAGGTTGCAGGCTTGGCCTCGGCAGTTAGTGATGTCGTATATACATATACTAGGTGACCTAGGTGTCCCGCCCAGCTTCGGTTAGGTGAAAAAGCTAAATTGCCCGTAACACGATCGCAGCGTCACCTATTGGGTCCAATTGGGAAATCTAAGGATCTGCAAGATATATAGCCTATAGGCCACTAGCCTACCACAATAAATGGGCTACCTAATGCGAAAATAATAGTTCCCTTTTTCAAACCGGGTCAGTAGTTCCTGAGATTAGCGCGATTCAACCGAACAAACTCTTCAGATTGTTTAATAATAGTATACATACATACATACATATCATCACGCCGAGTCCCTAACGGGGTAGGCAGAGAGTATAGAGTGCCAGTTCTCCCTAGACTTACATACGTCTTTTGCTTCGTCCACATTCATCAGTCTCTTCATACATGCTCGTCGGTTTCGAGTACTCTTGACGTTCCCGTCCTTGAGCGTCCGATCGATTTGATTCAGATAGTTGGAACGTGGTCTCCTCTGCCTCTTCTTGCACACCCTTTTGCTTTGTATATCTGTTTCGTCAATCTTTCTTCATTCATCCTTTTTATATGTCCACACCAACATTACAAGCTTTTCTTCATCGTAACAATAACGCCCTCATTTACGACAGTTGATTTGCGAAACCGACGAGCATGTATGAAGAGACTGATGAATGTGGACGAAGCGAAAGAGGTATGCAAGTCTAGAGAGAACTGGCGCTCTATACTCTCTGCCTACCCCGTTGGGGACTTGGCGTGATGATATGATGATGATGATGATTTGCGTTGAATCTCTAGTAGTATAGATGTATGTAGAAATGACTCATTTGCCTGTCTCCTCCAGGCCAGCCGTCGCCGCAGACAGTGTCGACGACGCCGACGCATACCAAGTACAAAGTGCTGATGTGCAGAGACGCAGCGACCAGGTCTTATTGCCCCAGAGGAATCACCTGCACCTTCGCGCATTCTGAAGAGGAACTGGAAAGGTGTGTAAACTTGCCTACGACCTGACAGCCTCACGTATAAGTACTTTAGCTCAAAAACTTAATTGGAACATTTAGTACCATCCACGAAGACGCGCCCCACCAATTACTAGTCAAGGGGTCGCGGGATGCGGGGAGTGTGACCCGAGTCTATTAACTGTAGTGTACGTGTGCACTCATAGGTAATCAGTGTGTACTGTGTACAATACTCAAATAAACTATAGGGCGCGCCTTCGTGGATGGCACTATCTGTACAGTCGAAATTCGAGCTTCCGATCTTGTGTTGCACACGACTACTAAACTCACTCGAACTTGATATATGGCATATTAATATGTTATACGATATTTAACATTCTATGAGAATTTTCGCCATGGCTTGCATAGCGACTGTTATACAATGCATTCCCCTAGTCTCTAATTGAAGCATTTGCAACATTTTTTTAGACTAAGTTTGAATATTTGTGCATGTTATAGTCGCTCTATTGTTGATGTCATAAAGCTTATTGTTGTTTGTTTTAGATAGAACCTAAGTTTAGACTTGAACATTGAAAATATTTTGTTCTCAGTTCACGATTTTCTTTATTCATATTTAGAGATCCCAGAGAAGTATTGAACAAAATATGTCAGAAAAAACTCCCCGGTTTTTCGTTACCTTACCCTTTTTTAAGTATGGGTAAACAAAGAATAGATTTAGAAATTTTATTATTATTATTTATTATATTATTTATTATTATATAGATACATATCATCTATCATACATACATACATATCATCACGCCGAGTCCCTAACGGGGTAGGCAGAGAGTATAGAGTGCCAGTTCTCCCTAGACTTACATACGTCTTTTGCTTCGTCCACATTCATCAGTCTCTTCATACATGCTCGTCGGTTTCGAGTACTCTTAACGTTCCCGTCCTTCAGAGTCCGATCTATTTGATCCAGGTAGTTGGAACGTGGCCTTCCTCTGCCTCTTCTTGCACACACTTTTGCTTTGTATATCTGTTTCGTCAATCTTTCTGGAATCATAGACAAATCATCCATTCCCGATACTTTTTCACAAATGAGGTTTTCCTGAACTTGAATACAGTAATTAATCTTACAAGGAGCTTTACAGAAAAACAGGTTGAGGAAAACGTCGCGGGGAAACCTTTATCTCTTTATCGGGGAAACCTCTTTTCACCGTAGCTACATATATGTTACTACTGTGAAAAGAGGATGCTATTATATCTTTGCCTATCCCGTCGGCCAAAGTGTAAAGAAGATACAAACACTTTCCCCTTACAATACAAAATTATAGTAATTTTGTCTGTGTGTTACGTTTTCACGCCAAATCTGTTTTTTTTTTTATAAACTTTGATAACTTTGTAGATGTGACTTTGAGGAAGATTATAGGGTACTTTATGATGCAAAACACGAACTAAAAGGGGTCCATACGTGATGGAACTTTGTGTAAGAATCCAATCACTTTTAATTTTGTACCTTAGTCTTGGATTTCACTAGACCAGTCGGCCGTCGATTACATTAGTGTATTAGAAGTTAGAAAATAAACAAACTTATGTATTTACTAGCTGTGCCCGCGACTTCGTCCGCGCGGAAAAGTGATATTAAGCAACATTCATTTTTTTCTAAATAAAATGTAATTTGTTTACAAACTTAGAATTTAATATTAATTTATATGTATAACAATACTAAAAAATAAGTTTCTAGCTTCAAATAAATAATAGTTTAAAAAAACTAAAAAAATACACTTTTTATAGAAAATCCAACTAAAGAATATAAAATAATTTAAAAAAAAATTGAATTAAGAATAGCGTAAATAAGAAAAAAATACTTTTTATTGTTAAAAAAAGCGTGGGGTGCATGGTGTCAATAGTTATAAATATTTTATTGACAGGTATGAGTAGGGATTATCATAAGTTTATTATCAAGTTTATCTTTCGAATCAGCATCAGCACCTTTGCTTAGCACAGCAAAAATGAATATAAAAAATCGCTGATCCTGATTATCCTAGTAAGTATAGTAGTTAAATGTTAAAAATATTGAATTGTCATCGGTCCTTTATAAGTATGCCAAATTTCGAGTTAATCCGACGTTTTGAAGGGGGTTAAAATCATGTTCAAAGATTCCGTTACATACTAACATACATACGTCTCAAGCTAATAAAAGCGTATTAAAATGACGTAACTTCCATACAAACTTTCATCCCCTATTGCAACCCCTTACAACCCTTATTAGCATTAAAAAGTATGCATTAAAGCATCGCATCTGCATCGCATTAAAGCCTATGTCCTTCTTCAAGCTCTAGGCTATCTCTGTACCAAATTTCATTTAAATCGGTTCAGTAGTTTAGGCGTGAAAAGGTAATAGACAGACAGAGTTACTTTCGCATTTATAATATTAGTAGGGATTAGTAGGGATGTTATTTATGTATGTTTGTGACGCTTCCACGTTTAAACTGTTGGACGGTCAGCTGGGCCGTCATCCTGGGTCACGATTGAAGGTGGACAATTTGTTTTCATAATAAATGCCTAAAATCCCTATCAAAAGTATACAAAATATCGTCAAAATTTGTAAGCAAAAAGTCAATCCACTGAAGTTGTCTTCATATCAAGAGTATCAAAACGGGATGCAATTGTATTGTTAACTATTCAAATTTACAATACAGTGCTGCGTAATTTAAAACACCTATGTGTATTGTGAAGCATTTTTTTTACTAACGAAGGCCTGGGAAATAATGTAATAATATTTGCAATCTCAAAAGCCAATATTTGAAACCACTTATAATAAAATGCTATATTATTTCAATACGTTAAATTACTCGAAGCCCTTCTCAGCTTAGGCAGAAATCAGTGAGCCAGTTGTATGTATACTTACTAACAACTTCATCACGTTGACGCAAGCAGAGTAAGTATTGACCGAAAAATATTTTTAACACGCCGAAGTTTACCTGGTTTCTTGTGAAAACTTTAATGAAAGCAACAAGTAAAAGTTACGATAAAGAGGGTAGATTGAGGAAAATAACTCGCCTTGCGTTGTGAAATTACTTATTAAGTGATGTCACACGATTGATTAAAGTTTATTATCGATTAATTAATTAACTCTAGATAATTTATTGTAATTTTCATTACGATTCATATTTTTTCCAGTTCATTGTGTTTTTATGTTAGTTATTCCATCGCGTTATTTATAGTTTGTTATAGGTATATACCAAAACAATTCTATATTGTTTGTAATAACTTTTAATATGAAAATATACAAAACTATGCAGGGTTCCTCACGCGGTAAGCAGAGTACTCTTTTCAATCCATATTATGTTAAATGTTTTTTTTTATCTTTTAACTATTAATAAAAAATTAAATTGGCGTGAACACAAAATATCGTACCTACTTTGTGTACAAGTAGGTACGATCCTTGAAGCGTTTATCTGTGGCGATCTGGACTAGTAATTTATTTATGTCGCCTTTAGAAATTCGGTTACTATAAATATGCAATTAGGCGGCCTCGATCTGTAGGCGTCTGAATAGCTGGTGATGTGCCTAAATTGTTAAAAAAAAACACAAAAACATATAAAAATTATACAACGTATTCATATCGTACCCGTGGAAAAGCTTAAGAGGAAAAATGTCGACATAACATGACAAAGATGGTTCCGATTATAATTAGTAGTTGTGACGTATTTCTTCCAGGAAAATATTGCTTTGACAAAAATCATCGCTTGGAAACGAAGTGACAGGGCTCGGGGGAGGGGGAGGGATAATGAGAGGCGAGATGTCAAAAGGTGGTTATCGAATCGATACATCGTAAAAATAGACGTGTATTGTCGATGTCAGGTATCTACCACCTCTATAATCTACAATGCGGGGGCATATCCGCCATTTGCACTTCAAGCTCGGCTCGGATCACATCTTGTTCTTAATTTGTCCGCAAATAAGAAGTAAAGAAAGCATTATGTACGTATACTTGTTGCATACTATAGCATTATAGCAGTGGTCTTTTCAACCCGTATAATGGACTCATTGTGTACAGTCAACCGGCCTTTGTACAATTTGCCGGCAACAGATCATGTGGGTATTTGTGTCGTACGTACGCAACAAGCCTTTGACCTAACAACGCTCGTTTCTCGGAAGTGTGTACATATATGCGTTTTAAGAGATTTTATATATTTTAAGCATAATTTGTAGTATATGAAATAAAATTAATTTTAACGTTCAATTAATCGTGATGTAATCTATTGACGTAGACAACAGTGGATGTTCATTCAAATCGGTAGGCCCATTGTGCCCCGCGGTTTCGCCCTCGTTAAATTGGATTTTATACAAACATGTATGTTATTATTTTTAAAATAATATTTCTGGGGTTACTCTCGTCAAATGTAGCTTTCCAAACGTGAAAGATTTTTTAAATTATGTTGAGTACTTTTTGAGGTTATCCATTACAAACAATCGAATGTTTCTTTTTACTTCCTTTGTTTCTTATTCTTTATCATAATAACAATAATATCCTTCAAATACATTTACCATGTTACATTATTCAACTAGCACTAGGCTATTATCATATGATTTTTTACTGTTTTTTTTTATTTATATATATATATATATATTTGATTTATACTATAGAAATATTTTTTCCTTTTTGTATTTTGATGTTATTCTTGATTTTAGTTATCACGACCAATGTTTGATTGTAAACTGCATTCAAAAAATATTTTATCGAATATTTTGCAGTAGTTTCAAACGGAGTACTTATGTAGATGGGCTATGTCTACTATTATACCGTAATAACATAATAAATAAACCAATGTTATTCGTAGTAAAAAGATAAAATATAATAGTGATAGTATATTTTATTACGCTTAATATTTGTTTCATATACCATTGGTGATTGTTTGTATTCTGTCTAGAAATATAAACATATTTACCCTAAATCTGTTTCATTTGAAATGTAATATTAGTAATGTGGCTTTTAATTTAGTTTAGCGCATAGCTGGGTGTTATGATATATGCGATTTTTTTATGCATTGCGATGATACATAATAAATAAGTTTATGAAATCAGACTGGGCGAATTATGTAGATATTAAGTTACCTCTTTAGAAGCTTTTAGCTATTCAAGCACGCCGTGTAATATATACCATACGTCACATTGACGTATGATACGTCACATTGACGTATGATACGTCACATTGACGTATGATACGTCACATTGACGTATGATACGTCACATTCTTCTTCTCAGCATATATGCGTCCACTGCTGGACATATGCCTCTTGCATGGATTTCCAAGCTGATCTTGATGCGGCGATCCTACTCCAGGTCGGCCCTGCCGTCTTTTTAATGTCGTCCGACCATGCTTGCGGTCTTCCAACGCTTCTGCCACCCGTTCGCGGCCTCCAGTGAAGCGCTCGCTGGCTCCATCTGTCATCGCCTCTGCGACATATATGGCCAGCCAATTGCTACTTCAATTGCGCAACTCTTTTTCCGATGTCGGTAACTTTCGTGCGTTGGCGAATGTCTTCGTTCCGTATTCTATCTCGCAGAGAGATTCCGAGCATTGAGCGCTCCATAGCTTGCTGTGCCACTTTTAGGCGGTGGATTCTTCCAGCGGTTAGCGTTCTTTCGCATGCGTATGTCATTACTGGGAGTACACACTGGTTGTAGACTCTCGTTTTCAGTGTTTGTGGGATTTTTGAGCTGTCACATTGACGTATGGTATATATTTCGATAGGGAACGGTTCGTCCTTTGTTGTGTATTAAACTAAACAACCAGTTACGTTGTTGCATTCAATGCACTTTTAATATTACCTGCACTCGGCCGTAGCGGCCAATGCAAACAGTTGTACCAGCGTAGAACTGTTTGCATTTGCAGAATTTTCTGGAATAAACATATCTTATGCGTTAAATAATAAGGTGCTAAATTGCGTGAACGAGAAGGAAACATCCGAATATGGTGGTTGTTGTTTGTTTCCGTATTTGTTTTTTAATTATGGGAGGGCAGAGATTTATTCCTGAATATTGGTCAATGCTGTAGCTTTGCCGTGCGCATTTGAATTGCTGTTTCTCTTATATATAATGCATTTTTCATATTCAATCACATATACATATAATATATATAGCACCTAAAATATATCTCTGGCGGAAAGTGGGTGTGGGTGCTACCTGTACACCTCTTCCTACCCCTTTGTGGGGGAAGTTAGGGATTGTGGTAAGGCGTGACTTTTTTTCTTATTTTAATTGTTCCTTGTTAATAGGTATAGAAACGCGCAAGTTCCTTACATGACGAACGATGACATGGCGTACGTGAACATGATGCCGCCGCCGCCCGGCATGGAGCCCGTGCCCGCCATGATGCCTCCCCAGCACATGTACCCGATCTACGCGCCGCCCCAACAACATGCCGAAAATAACTTTACCCAGCGTAAGTTGCGATTGACTTTATATGGTTTCACCGACCGCGAGTTGGTATGGCTTTATAATGGCCACGGGATTCTGATTTCGCAACACACATTTTGAATTACAGCCGTGTGTCTAGCTAGTACCATCCACGTCGACGCGCCCCACCGATTTCTAGTCGTGGGGGTTGCGGGATGTGCGGTGTATTACCTGGGTCTATTAATTGTAGTGTGCGTGTGCACTGATGTGTAATCAGTGTGTACCGACAATACTCAAACATTAGTGGAAGGTTGCAAACTTACACTATGAACTATGGGGAAGAATAGTGGGGCGCGCCTTCTTTGATAGCACTATGTATAATATAGTCTGTGTGAATCTTAACTGACACTTAAAGTACTTGCAAACTTTTAAAAACCTACTTAAGGGTTGGTTTGTATGAAAAAAAACAGGAAATTTATTACGTAGGTAGATATTTATTAATTTAGATAGTTGCATATCATCACGCCGAGTACCTCTCGAGGCTGGCAGAGAGAGTCCCTAATCTCGCGGCAGCTCTCTCTAGACTTACATACCTCTTTCTTTTGTATCCTACAGAACAAGAATTAATTTTGTCAAATTACGCGACCCACCTGTATAATCAGCGCCCTCTTCATTTTGGTTATTGCAAAAATAATGAGCTTACTCGAATCAGGCGAACATGTATGATGTGACTGATATCTTTTTATTGTGTTTTATGCCAATTAGTGTTATATATAAGCTAACCTTTTTATATACATAAAATTTTTCATTGTTCTGAAATCAAACTTTAAATAAACAGGTTGGAATATATGTAACCCTTACAGTCCAACGGCCGCCTAATCAAATACACTGCGAATGTCCCAGTTTGGATATGGTCCAAAAAAATTTAAGCGAATGTTGGATGAAATCTTTCGACGAACAGTTAGCTCATGACTTATTTAATATTCCAGAGTTGGCATGCAAGTATGAGGCCGCCTGTTGCCTCGTTTAAGGGGGATGTTTTATAGATACACATTGAATCGAGCGCGGGTAAAGCAGTGGGTCAATCGTGTATTGACGAGCTAGTACACGGATCTACAATTTAACAAGAAGACAAAATGTTAATGAATTGAGTCTAGGGTAGTCTCGCTTATTTTTTTCTTTTTTTCTCTCGGATTCGATCGATCATGATTGATCGGACGGGAACGTCCAGAGTACTCGAAACCGACGAGCTTGTATGAAGAGACTGATGAATGTGGACGAAGCGAAAGAGGTATGCAAGTCTAGAGATAACTGGCGCTCTATACTCTCTGCCTACCCCATTAGGGACTTTTTAGGGCGTGATGATATGTATGTATTTTTTCTCTATACAAATTTTATGTTAACGGAGGTCCAGCTTATCAAACGGCCTGTCAACGTCACAAAATTATTACAATACCTTGTTTGTATTCCAGCTATTGGTCCCCCGCAGCCGATCCCTCTGTCGTCGGAGGTCCCGCTGCATCATGTCAATGGACTGTCGCCGTGAGTTAACCATCATTTTCTTGTTATCAAAGAGCCGTGGTAGCCGAGTGGTTTGAGTAGTAGCTTGCGACGCATAGTTTTTAAAATCAAATCCCGATTATACAAGTGGGTTGTCTCAACTTAAGTACAGTGATTAGTAACGCCATGAGCTTTACAGTGAAGGAAAACATGTTTATAGTTATTGCATCGCAATTACATAAGTAGCGGAGCAAGTTTTTGTCATTGTCCTAAGGGATGTTCTCTTCCGACAGGAGTTATCCCGTAGCGCCGATGCAGCGATCAGCCCTGCCGGGGGATCCCAACGGTATACCGGTGGCGCTGGTGCCCGGGGGTCGATTTTGGCATCACAGCTACGTGTACAGGGAGGAGGCTACGACCAGTGGTCGCTACACACACGCTCACCCCATGTACCCCCAGAGGGCCTGGGCACCGATGCAGCCCGTCAGGGGGGTGTATCACGAACCCCCCAACAACGTCTACATGCCTGCAGGGCCCCCACCTTTTCATTCGGATGATGGTGAGTATCATTCATATTTGTAACTAGTTGTGCCCGCGACTTCGTCCGCGTGGAATTTAACAAATATTGTTCCATTTTCAAATTAAAGTGTGAGAGTGTGAGTAAATGTGAGCATTTACTATTCCAGCTCCTGAGTGCGCGTGCGTGTATTGCGAAGCGCCGCCAACGTACAACTGGCAGAATAATAATACTAATGTAAGTATAATCGCTGTTGAAATAGAATATGAATAGAAGGGGAAGATTTCTTCCTACTTGTTACATCCCACTATTGGACAAAGGCCTCCCTCAAGATTTCCAAATGTTTCTCCTTATTAATTGTGAGTTTATTCCTCTTTCACGCAACACTTACTGAACGGAATTGAATGAAATATCGAATATAGGACATGTTAGAACATAACAAGAATATTCCCGAGAATAAAGTATTGACTAATTCAAACTTTATCGTGGGGCATGGCTAGCTATTTACTAATGTATAAATAGATTTGCCCTAGTAGTTAGTTAGATATAACTAGGGGAAGTTTATGGTCTGGGTTCTTCAATAAAAAAATGTCTGGGAGTTTGTTTCTTCTGGTTGTTTCTACCCCTTTGGGGACCCCTGCGGGAACATGAAGTAATAGTTAATGATGTAAATTTTGAAGGTGTACGACATGGACCGTATGAGACATGGTCTTCCCCAGCCTGCGGCACCGCTTGCTCGTAACGTAAGTGATTTCGTTACTACACTTGAAGAGACTGATGAATGTGTATGAAGTGAAAGAGCCGTGTAAGTCAAGCGCTGTTCTTTTTCTGCCTATCCCGTGAGGCGTAGCTTGACGATGCCAGCGGGTACTTTTAATTTTTTTCTCTGTAACATATTGATATTACTCTGTGTTGTATTTAGTTCTAAATACAAAGAAAAAATAGGTGAACAAATAAAAGCCACGGCCCCTGTGGCGCCACCTATCGGGTCCAATTGTGAATCTAAACCATTCTCGAATCCACCTAAACAAAAAAATTAATTAAAATCGGCCGTTTCTATAAAAGACATACAGACAAACATTCATTCATATATACATACAGATATGTATGTGCTTGTTGGTTGTGGAAGATAGGGTGTTAACACGTCCGCATACCCCTCAGTCGTTATAGTTCTGAGGATCTGTATGATTTTCATATTTTATCCACAAGAGGATCCATCGATTTAAATGCTGTATTTTATATTACAGTTCGAAGGAGAGTCGCAAGCCCCAACGATGCCGGCGCATGTGAGTATATTCACATATTTATGATTTCTGACATTGACAATTTGTGACGGCTCAGGTGACAGTAGGATGTTTGAATATGTTAGGTGAACAACGAGAGGAAACATGTGAGAGAGACGTTTGAGAAGAAATTCAAAGGCGTATGTATGTATAGTCGTGCTTGAGAAACGGCGATGGACTCGCCATCTCTCACGTTAGTCTGTCTGTTTGTTCCAACTAATCTCTGAAACGGCTGGACAGATTTTGACGGGACTTTCCCTGGCAGATAGCTGATGTAATAAGGAGTAACGGCTACTCTCATTGTAAGATATTGAACAATAACTTTTTTAGTTCAACCCACGCAGACGCAGCACAACGTGTCGTGAAGACGAAGCAGAAGTCCCACAACTTGTTTTGGTATATGTACCGTGTATACATCCATATTGTTACGATGGAAGGTTCTGGAGGGCTTGCCGTGTGAAAGTCATGCCAAACAACAACATTTAGCCAGAAATATAGACAAAAGAAGGCAATTAAGAAAGGACGTAAACAAGTTGTTTTCGTCGCCCGGCCATTGTTCTGCGGATGCATTCACACGGCAATTCTACGAACATCTTAATGGCAATCTAGAGCCTTCCACCGATATCTAGTATATCGTGCCGGTGCCATATATAAGGCGGTATCCGATGGGCACGGGCAGTCGAAGCGAGTCAGTCTGAGCGATTCAGTGAGTCTGAGCGAGTCAGTTTTAGAGAGTTAGTTTAGTGAGTCTGAGTTAGAGTTAGTGAGTTTAGTTCAGTGCGAGTGATCACAAGTGTTTTATCGGTGACTATAGTGAGTGTTACAGTATTAGTGAAGTGTTCCAGTGCCTAGTGTTTACTGTGTTCTACTGTTACCGTAACGTACACAGAGAGAAGCGGCTTCTAGTAGTTCAGGTTTACTGTGTTCACTGTTACTGTGCTGTAGTGTAAAATAATAGAGCAGAAGCGTATCAGCAGTCTAGTGTTTACTGTGTTCTACTGTTACTGTGTTGTAGTGTACACAGAGTAGAAGTGTATCAGCGTCTAGTGTTTACTGTGTTCTACTGTTACTGTGTTGGTAGTGTACACAGAGTAGAAGTGTATCAGTGTTCAGGCTTCATCAGTTCTACTGTTACCGTAAAGCAGGTACAGCAGAGTAGAAGCGTATCAGCAGTTCGCGTTTACTGTACTTCATCATTGTGTTGTAGTGTACACAGAGTAGAAGTGTATCAGTGTCTAGGGTTTACTGTGTTCTACTGTTACTGTGTTGTAGTGTATACAGAGTAGAAGTGTTTCAGTACCTAGGGTTTACTGTGTTTTACTAGTACTGTGTTGTAGTGATCAGTGTTATAGTGAATAGAATTGTAGCGAAGTGTACGGATTTATTGTACAAGCTTCCGGAATTATTCTGTGTATAGAATAAAGTGTCGTTTAAAGTATAATAACCGGCTATCATTAAATTATCCCGAACCCCAGCTCGTAACAATTGGTGTCAGAAGTGAGGGATAATTATGCCGGTTCTACCAAAAGACGACACTCCGGGTCCAACCCAAACAATGCAGCAAGAGCAGCAGGCTGCGGAGCCGACGGCCACTGGCGATGCTGGGAATGCACCGCCAATGAATCCTCAAGTTTCGGCTACCGGCATAGCTGAGCTCATAGCGTTTCTGCAGGAGATGGATCGACGTCAGGAAGAGCAGTGGCGACGTCAGGAAGAGCAGTGGCGACGTCAGAAAGACGAGTGGCGACGTCAGGATGAGCAGAAGCGACGTCAGGAAGAGCAGTGGCGACGTCAGAAAGAACGTCAGGAAGAGCAGTGGCGACGTCAGAAAGAACGTCAGGAAGAGCAGTGGCGACGTCAGAAAGAACGTCAGGAAGAGCAGTGGCGATGTCTGGATGAGCAGTGGCGACGTCAGAAAGAACGTCAGGATGAGCAGTGGCGACGTCAGGAAGAACGTCAGGAAGAGCAGAGACGACGTCAGGAAGAACGTCAGAAAGAACAGATACAACAGCTTCTAGAGCTGCTGAAGTGCGATAAGGAAGAGCAAGTGCTACTTCAGGAAGAGCAAGTGCTACTTCAGGAAGAGCAAGTACAACTTCGGGAAGATCAAGTGCGACTTCAAGAAGAGCAAGAGCGATGTCAGGAAGAGCTGACACGACAGCTTCAAGAGCAACTGAGGCACGACAAGGAAGTGCAAGTGCGAAGTCAGGAAGAGCTGACACGACAGCTTCAAGAGCAACTGAGGCACGACAAGGAAGTACAAGTGCGAAGTCAGGAAAAGCAGACACAACAGCCTCTAGAGCAGGTGATGTGCCATCAGGAAGTGCAAGCGCGACGTCCGGAAAAGCAAGTGCGACGTCAGGAAGAGCAAGGGCAACTTCAAGAAGAGCAAGTGCGACTTCAGGAAGAGCAAGTACGACGTCAGGAAGAGCAAGTGCAACTTCAAGAAGAGCAAGTGCGATGTCAGGAGGAGCAGACACAACAGCCTCTAGAGCAGGTGATGTGCGATCAGGAAGTGCAAGTGCGACGTCCGGAAAAGCAAGTGCGACGTCAGGAAGAGCAAGGGCGACGTCAGGAAGAGCAAGTGCGATGTCAGATAGAACAAGTGCAACGTCAGGAAGAGCAAGTACGACGTCGGGAAGAGCAAGTGCGACGTCAGGAAGAGCAAGTGCGACGTCAGGTAGAACAAGTGCAACGTCAGGAAGAGCAATTGCGACGTCAGAAAGAGCAAGTCCTTCAGCTCCAGGAGCAGCTGAAGCACGATAAAGTGGAACAAACCCATCTTCATAAGGAGCTAACTGTTTATATTGGAAAGGAAACGACGGCAGTCAAAGAAAAGGGCCTCCTTCAGTTTAATTGTCCAGATAGAGCAAGTCTAGACAGGACCAAGTTAGAGGCCAGGACTACGAGGAGGCTTGCTGGTTTTGGAGGAGCCCTAAGAATACCGAAATCTCTAATTTCTGTGATGGATTATGCTGGTGACGGGCGCATGAGAATGAACGGCTTCTGCGGTCACAAGAGGCAATTAGGTCAACGGAAGTCTGAAAAGATGAAGACCCGCTATGGCGGAAACATCAACAATCCTGGATTCAGCAGGGGATCCCTGGTGTGGCTTCACCATCCAGTACGGAAGAAAGGAGTATCTACGAAGCTCCGAAGGTCGTCCACGTCGATCGATTGGCGCGCTACCATGGATCTAACGATGCTCGGGACGAGCATGTCTAAGGAGGGGGCAGTGTTACGATGGAAGGTTCTGGAGAGCTTGCCGTGTGAAAGCCATGCCAAACAACAACATTTAGCCGGAAATATAGACAAAAGGAGGCAATTAAGAAAGGACGTAAACAAGTTGTTTTCGTCGCCCGGCCATTGTTCTGCGGATGCATTCACACGGCAATTCTACGAACATCTTAATGGCAGTCTAGAGCCTTCCACCGATATCTAGTATAGCGTGCCGGTGCCATATATAAGGCGGTATCCGATGAGCACGGGGAGTCTGAGCGAGTCAGTTTAGAGAGTTAGTTTAGTGAGTCTGAGTTAGAGTTAGTGAGTTTAGTTCAGTGCGAGTGATCACAAGTGTTTTATCGGTGACTATAGTGAGTGTTACAGTATTAGTGAAGTGTTTCAGTGCCTAGTGTTTACTGTGTTATACTGTTACTGTGTTGTAGTGTACACAGAGTAGAAGTGTTTCAGTGTCTAGTGTTTACTGTGTTCTACTGTTACTGTGTTGTAGTGTACACAGAGTAGAAGTGTATCAGGGTCTAGTGTTTACTGTGTTCTACTGTTACTGTGTTGTAGTGTACACAGAGTAGAAGTGTATCAGTGTCTAGTGTTTACTGTGTTCTACTGTTACTGTGTTGTAGTGTACACAGAGTAGAAGTGTATCAGTGTCTAGGGTTTACTGTGTTCTACTGTTACTGTGTTGTAGTGTACACAGAGTAGAAGTGTATCAGTGTCTAGTGTTTACTGTGTTCTACTGTTACTGTGTTGTAGTGTACACAGAGTAGAAGTGTATCAGTGTCTAGTGTTTACTGTGTTCTACTGTTACTGTGTTGTAGTGTATACAGAGTAGAAGTGTTTCAGTACCTAGGGTTTACTGTGTTTTACTAGTACTGTGTTGTAGTGATCAGTGTTATAGTGAATAGAATTGTAGCGAAGTGTACGGATTTATTGTACAAGCTTCCGGAATTATTCTGTGTATAGAATAAAGTGTCGTTAAAGTGTATCAACCGGCGATCATTAATTATCCCGAACCCCAGCTCGTAACAATATGCATTTAATAAAGCTGTTATTTTAATATAACAAACAGACATTTCAATTTTATTTATTTGTATGGATAATATTTTGCCAATACACCATATTTTCTTTTCTATTAAAAAAAAACTTAGTGTAACATTGGTCACTAGGTTTTTTATACGGGGCTTAGTTTGTAATAGGATGGACTCCTTAATGAGCACACCGCGTGCGTGTTTCAGATGTTCACAGTGCCCGGAGACAGGCCTGCCGTAGGGCCCGACCGCTTGGCCGAATTCGTTGATCGAATTGCGGCTGCGGGTGTGTTCGACTCCCGCAATGGCTCCGATGTGAGTATTATACTAGCTGTGTCTTTATTTAAGTAGTATTATTATAACTATAGGGTACTAGTATAAATATAGGGGTTTAGGAAACGGAATTAGTAGAATTTTACGATTTGCACAGGAAATCAGACGATGTTCTCTCATAGTGGACTTCGGACTTCTTAAATAAAATCACCTGTCCCTGCCTTCCTACAAATATTAGTAGAATATTTTATTTAAGGCAGGGAGAGAGGTTTTACTCCAGATAATAATTAATTTCATGACTACATGAAATCAAGCCGTAGTGGCCGAGTGGTTCGAGAAGTTGCCTGCGACACAAAGATCGCAAGTTTGAATCTCGACTCTACCAATGCGTTTTTCTGAACTTAAGTACAGTGATTAGTCACACCACAAGCTTTACGGTGAAGGAAAACAAACATCGAGAGGAAACCTGCATACGTCTGAGAAGAAATTCAAAGGCGTACGTACGTATAGTCGTGCTCGAGTAACGGCGATGGACTCGCCATCTGTCACGTTGGCACCTAATATATATTTTTCGTGGAAAGTGGGTGTGTGGGTACTACCTATACACCTCTGCCTTCCCCTTCGGGGACCCTTGTGGGAAGGCGTGAGGATATGTTATGATTTTCTACATACATATATGAAATCAAGAATGTATTGCAAAGACAACTTGCTATAACTTGTATTGAAAACAGGGCTACCAGAACCCGCAGAGACTGGTGGAGAAGCTGGAAGCCTTGGAGAGGGGTCTGACCCCGGAGCGGGAATAGGACCTCGACCTATTTTTCATATAAATATTTTTCATATAAAAACTTTAGTGTCCTCTAGTTGTAAGTCTTGATTAAATGGCGTTTATCATTGCGGTATGTTAATGAACAGCAGGTCAAATCGGATAGTTGGCTTAGTGTTAGTTGAAACAACGAATAAATATATACATATATGTACGTACGTATGTATATTAAAATTATGTTAAGCGTCTCCTTGTTCCGTACTCCCCTGCCAACCTCGTCCATTATAAATTACTGGCCTCTACAATAATAGTATCAATTTTCTCATTTGAATTTATCTTGTTCATATCGACATCCTAATTTGTGTTCCTATATGAGACTTTCTTTTGGTTTTATTGTATTCGGGCTGTGATATGTTTTTTTTATGTGGGTTTGCGAATTACGAAACAAGAGACTCAAATTGACTGAAAAAAAATCTAGCCAAATTTATGATAACGAAATTAATTTCTGTGTATTATATGTATCTATGTATAGTTATTTATAAAATTACATAATTCTTCCACTGTCCAGATTCTAACCTGGTGTTCATTGGCATAAATACAGATTTATATTATATACACGTATATATTTATAAAAATGATTTACTTGATCTAAATATACGTTAGATTCGGCTAAATAATTACATACTTAAATCGTACAAGTGTCGCTGAGTGGTTTGAGTAGTTCCTGCGATCTATATCAATATGCTCTTCTAAAGGCTAATTAATCTAACCACTTACTTTAAAAAGTCGCGAGTATTTGGCTCTGCATGGAACGTATGAATGCATGAAGAATGGACGTTCGAGAAGAATTAAAAAGACGAGTGTATAGTTGTATGGTAGTCGTGCTTGAGAAAACGGCGATGGACTCGTCTGTCCCGGTGACATCTAAATATATCTCGCGCGGATAGGGGGTGTTCGGGGGCAGGCTTTAAGATATATATATACAGTATTATAATCTATGTATAAGATGTTGTGTCTTAGTTTTCCTTGCATATAGCCTGGAGCATTGCAAGTGTTTTTTCCAATTCCAGGGCTATTACAAAATGCCGAATCTAACATTTATATTGTATAATTGTGCTATGTATATTTGTTGCTTGGTGTTAACAGTACGGCGTAACGAATATTGCGTCTGTACCGCATACTATACAAATAGTTGAAGATTTATTGATCTTTCCTAATCAAGAGGACTCGGTAAACTCGTTCGTTTACTATGTGATTGAACTCTTATATTGCATGTTTAATAATATTTTATATTGTCTATGAGTATTGTAGTAAACATGATCCTCCATACAAATGTCTTATAGCGTTACACTGCAGAGGTTCTCGTTGATTGTAAATGCCAAACTCTACTTAGTTACGGAGCTGTGTCAAAGCTCGTCCCGTGGTCACGGGTATTGGTACAACCTCATATTGCGTAAGAAGTCAAAACAATGTTCCTCTTCTAGCTGTCACCTTTGCCACACTTCTTACTATTATAACACCAAACTTATGTTTATTTTAAAATTGCGGATGCCTGTGACTTTGTCTGCGTAGAATTAATTAACATCTCTCCATAAATTATATATTTTTTAAGATATAGTCTGTTGTCCATACAATGTAGGTTACATCTACTATTTCGGTACTATTTGTACTAGTTTTTAACTGGATATTTTTACTTTTCTTTTTATTAGATTAGTTTTTATTTCTACTAGATTCCAAGATTCCAATTATCTTAGTACCTACCATAAATTAATCAAAATTGGTTAAGCATTTTAGGCGTGATAACGTAACAGACACACGCAGACAAACAGTTATTTTCGCATTTATACTATAACTATGGATTATGAATCGACTTCATCACATTAGTCACTAGGTGATACGAAATAATCGCATGTTATCGTCTACGATATATTATTATATTGATAGTTGCAATAAGCAGAAAATGTATTTTTTTATTACAACGTACCAACATACAAATGTTGGTACGTAACTCGCCAATCTTAAGTCTTCTACATAAATCATCACCATCAAATCATGACAAATTATATATTAGATTTTTAACCCCAAAAATAGAATCAAAATGTTTACGATATCTGTCCATTCAAGAATACGTTTCCTATAACAATATGCACTGTATACAAGGCTTCAGAAAATCGAACAGTTGTCTTCTAGAAGTACTAGGGTGTAATAACACAGATGAAACAAAGAAATAACACAGAACTACAAAGATGGCAAAGTGAAAAAATGATTACAGGGAATAATAATCACTCTGAAACATGGTTTTATGGGCTTTTAACTTATCTTTAAACTATGAATAAGAACATAAATGTAACTTTAAAAAAAAAGTTGAGCCGTGGTGGCCGTGTGGTTCGAGCAGTTGCCTGCGACGCAAAGGTCGCAAGTTCGAATCCCAACTGTACTAATGATTTTTTCTGAACTTAAGTGATTAGTCACACCACGAGCTTTACGGTGAAGGAAAACATCGTGCGGAAACCTGCATACGTCTGAGAAGAAATTCAAAGGCGTTTGTCATTGTTAGACATTTTGTTATCTTTGGAGCCGTGTTGCATCGTCATGAAGACATTGGCAACCGCCGACGGCAACTTCTAGAAAACCATTGTTTTCTTCTGAGATACTGTTTATATATATTATATATATGTGTACATATACATATGAACAAAATACATTTATATGTATTTTTATATTTTTCATATACACTTGCCATAATTTTGTACCGAACATACGCATTGTAAGCGGAATAACCATGTAAGTAAAATCAAATCCACATATAAATATGGCATTCCAGAAAGTCGCACGTGGTTGTATAGAGGTATAAAAATTAAAACATTAGGTACTTCATAAAACTTGCAATTCTACCACGGTATTATTGTTATTCATGTGTCGGTCGAATGATACATTGTGTGATTCTGACAATATCCACAGATGCGCCTGTGCATGCGGTAAATTTCGTCATACATATATATATATATATATATATATATATATATATATATACATATTTATATATTGATATATATGTATAGAAATAGAACTTACATAGTATGGTATTGCGTATCAGATTTCAATTTGGTTATAAACCAGTCACTTTGGTAGGTTAATTATAAATAAAATGGGTATATTGTGGCGAATATTAAGGCTGGTGATACATCTATTTATTCTCTATAGTAAGAGTTGGAAAATAAAAAGTACTGTAAGGCTGTAACATATGGATCTGAGAGATACAACTCAACGCGCTTATATGTAAATAGTTGTATATTTAGTTAGTCGCTACGCCAATGTTAGCGAGCATTTTGTGATGTAGGATCTCAGCCTTGCGACCTGGCCGATGACCACGTAATCCTTATCGATGCCTACGGTTTGTTGATAATAAATCTAGTGCATCTGTGTGCAATACTAAACGATCGGCCGTACAACAAAGGCTTGACTTAAAACCATAACTATAGGATTATTTTCGTACGGATTCTTCCACGGTCGTGAATCGTGGCACGATTACCAAATTTATTGGGTAATTTTTCCTAGGAAAAGTAATTTAGATTTGTAAATAAAAACAGTCTGTTTCAAGACTAATGAATTATAGTATTTTTTACTAATTATAGTGCGATTTGGTTCGTCTCGGGCTGGCAACAATGTTGTCAGCGTGGCATTGCGGTTCGGTATGCATTTAAAATCAGGATCACACCTACTTATTTCACACCCTGTCCTGTGTTGTATGCAATTTGTTTTCTTTTAATAACGGGTTTCTGAAAGGGTTACGTTGTCATAACTATAGTTCATATGTATACTGATGCATGATCTAAACAATATATATGTATATGATACACTCCTGGGTATGCGTGTATAGAGAGGACAGGCGTTCTCTACCGTCAAATGATTCAATGTTGCAAAAATGATACCGCCCGCTGAACTGTCACTAATATTTTTGTAGGTACCTAAAGCATGGATTTATTGTAACATTACTTTTAGTTTTAAACATTGTCTTAGTTATTTGATATCACGTGTAATGAAAACTTTTAATAATGTAATAAAATAATATAAATTTTAATAAAGCATGGCGTCGAGTTGGATCTTTCAGTGTTATTTTTATACATATGTATATATTGGAGGCCGCAAAGCCCCTGATTGAAAATTGAGTTAGCATTTGTTTAAAAATGCATAGATACATATTTCAGTTTCCTTTGTATTAAGACGGCGTGTGCTAGATAGTTGTAACTAATTGTAAATTATATAGTAAACTCATTGATGTATGTATATAAATGTAATTATGGTTACTGACACGCAAGTAGCGACGATATGTATGGTCGTGCATGTTAGCGGCGCACTCGTGTGTCGCCATTTACGAGGGACATAATACAATTTATCATAGATGGCTAAGTTTGTGATGTGATTTTTAAAGATTCAGTACAATTACTTTGTTTTTTTTTATGTTAATCGTGTAACCTTCGCTTAATCGTTATTGTATTGAAAACTAACATGTGAGCAAGAGGAACCGGTAGTGCGCGCTCACATCTCCCATACTATTCGTCGAGCTCTGTCCAGTTTAGATGCAGTTATATTTCCTATGAGTTATATTTTTGTTGCTTAGTTTATTATTAGATATTAGCATGAATCTGTTGTTTACAACTGATTTATGGAATAAAATGTTTTTATATATGCCGTGTTTGATTTTAAAACCATGAACCATTTTGCAGCTGTGGTGATGGTTTGCAAGTTCCCATTCTGACTGTAACTCGAATGAGCTTTTTCTAGGCCTATGTTATGTAAGGTAATGGTCAATCTAAGTTTTACGCTGAAGGAAAACCGCGTAAAATTTCTGCGAAGAATATCAAAGACGTATGGATGGATAGAGTTAAAAACTATTGAATTATGATACTGTAGTCGTACTTGGGGAACTGCAACGGACTCGCCATCTGTCAATGTCACCTAAGTATTTGTCCGGCGAGAAGAGGGTGCTATCCAAGTGCAAGTTTTCACAACTTTTTGATTTGTCACTAGATGGCGTGCCGAACTGGCCCTAGTCGAGAGACGTAGCCAATTAAATGCCGTTATTTGGAGAGCGCATCTGTATTATTTATAGAGGAGAAAAATATATACATTTACGCCGCTAGATGTCGCTAGGTTGCTTGAAAGGGGGTCTCATTGGGGTGTTGCTAGGAGGCTCTCATTGATAAAATACGAAGTTCACTGTACAAGTTCAACTCCCAATCTAGTTCAAGTTCATTATCGCGTTGTTGCGCGTTCTGCGGACAGGCGCTTAAGCAAACTAAAAGGGAAATACTACGTTATTGTTTAATGCATAGCGTAGAATGCATTACAAACGTTCGTTTCAAAGAAACTTACATCCGGTTTCTGGTACAATTTTAGCACGATGAATTAGTCAACAGATTGACACAATACCACATAAAAATTAAAGGCAATGTTCTATTAAAATTTCAACGTAAGGAATTAGGAAACCAAATAGCATAATTGAAACAAATTAAGTTTTATATTAATATTGCTATAAAAAACGATAAATAAAAATCGATTATTTTGAAACATTCCTATATCCTATTAAATCCGCTTAGAAATTGGAGTTAAAATCGGAATACTTGCGTTAACACGTCGATAATTCCTCGATAATCTACAATAAAACATTGTATGTCAACAATCTGTTAACAAAGAGAAAATGCGTTCAGAAACTCAAAATGGCGCTAATCGGCAATTGATTTGGGATTTGACATACCGTTGACAAACTGCCAACAGTTTGTCAGTTGAAGCTTCTAGCAACCCAAACTACGTCTAATCAGAGATTGACAATCTGTCACGTAATTTGATGGATAGAAATGCGTACGAGAAACCGACTGTTAGTTTGGTTTACTGCAAACAGCTTGCAATTTGCAACTTCGTATGATTTCGTTGTCTAGGCAGGGGTAGTGATTCACACACACACACTATGTACGTGCAATGTATTTATGTACTTATAATGTACATAGTACAAAATATATGACCTCTTATCTTCTCAGTAAAACCGAGCAACGGTGAAGGAAAACATCAAGAGGAAACCTGCATACGCTTGAGAAGAATTTCAAAGGCGTATGTATAGTTGTGCTTGAGCAACGGCGATCCCAACATGACAGATGGTCACGCTGGCACCTAAAATATATCTGGCAAAAAGTGGGTGTCTGGATATTACCTATACACCTCTGCCTACCCCTTTCTGGGTCTCTTTTGGGAAGGCTTGAAGATATATGTTCAAAATCTTGTTCAACATGGGACTCAAGCAAACCTAAACAATTTAACGATTCCAAGTAAAATACTGTCATGAGAAAAAACGGCGAAACTAAAATAGAATGTAATTTTTATTGATCGAAATAATACGAATTAATGAAATAAATATTATACGATATACTATAGGATATTGTACGAGGCATTTTTTACTGAAAACATACAGATTAAATTCGATGCAAAGGGAATAATGGCAGTGGACGAAGCGAAACAAGTATGTAAGGATCGTAGCAAGTGGAAAGAAGTCAGCCCACTCTAGTCTACCGCTGGACATAGGCCTCCCCTAATGAGGCTCCCCTAATGGATTATATGTATGGATGTATGTAAATTCGGTGAAATATGCATATCGTGTCTAAGAAATGGCGATCGGCTAAACATCTGCCACTGGCACCAGAATATATCCGTTACCAATGAAAGACGTCGCCACCATGGCTAGGGCACTATATGTATTCCGCATTTGGCTTCGTGATAAATCAATAATGTTGTCGCTTTAAGCGCTCGAGCCTGTAAGTAAACGATGGTACGCCTCGCCGGCGCTTTGTCAGCACTCAGCTACGACTGGGTGCATCTTGACGTATCGCTTGCTTATGATCACGGGAGACGGCGATGGCCTTATTATTATGACAACCATTATATCCACATGATTTAATAGAACATAATAATGAAAATAGCTTCTTAAATATAAGGGTTAAGCCAAGGTATGTAGGTATAATCTTCTATATCTTCACGTCTTCCAATAGGGGTTGCACGCAACACAAAGATTGCAAGCTCTGTTGTTATTGTACAGTGAGTTTTTCTATTTGACAGTAAAGGAAAGAAAAGAGCCAGGCTCAATTTTTAAGCGACAATGTGACAATATGTATATATGTGTGAATATAATGATGACAGACATACTCTGTAGGTACTCTTGACAGTTTATAATATTAGAGCTTTGAATTTTTCGGGATTCAAATGTATCATAGGTCCTAATCCTAGGTATAAGCCATCACCATTAAAATGTACATCAAAACAGCATTTTTATGTTTCGTAAAATATATTTTTTTCTATATGAAGTATCCTATGTTACTTCTAATACCTCCAAAAAATTATAAAGTTATATATAAATGTATAAAATATGTGTACATATAAAGTTTCATGGTGATCGGTTAAGTTCTTTATACGTGAAAGCGAAACAAACAAACTTACATTCACGACTGTAGGCGAGTATTCTCAAATCAAAATATTATTTATTGCATGTTAAGGGAGGAAGATTGCCATATTTACTATCACCTAAATTACCACCTAAAGAATAAATATAATACTGGCAACTACTTTATAATTTTACAAAATGTGGTAAACTACCATACCATAACAAATTATAGCTGTGTAGTACTAGCGTCTCTGTGCTAACCGGCGGATGGACGGACGGACAGACATGACGAAATTATTAAGGGCCCGTTTACTATGGAACCCTAAAAAAGAAAATATTTCCAGATATTAATGAGATTATCACTTGTGATGCAAAAGGCCACTTTTTAAAATCAAAATATTTTATTCAACGTAAGGGACACGGAACACTTATTGAACGTCACATCTATATCTATACTTAATATTATAAAGAGGAAAGGTTTGTATGTAAGTATGTTTGTATTGAATAGGCTCTGAAACTACTGGATTTGAGACCGATTTGAAAAATTCTTTCACCATTGGAAAGCTACATTCACCCTGAGTGATATAGGCTATATTCTTTTATAAAAAATAATCTTGTCCACCCGTGCGAAGCCGAGATGGACTGTTAGTACTTAATAACTGTAGTAAATGAACTAAAGTTATTTTTTTGGTTTATCGGGTAAATGAACGCATAGTAACACGGAAAGCCAATTACGAGTACCAACTACACAATTATAGCCGGACTCACGGTGGATCAAGCAATATAGGGCGGATATATCGTATGGATTTTCATTGTGTTCTACGAATTGGCGTATCATAATTGTATAATATAGTTATAATACTCGATATCATAATAATATACCACACAAATAGTTGTGTATTTGGAATGTTAGCAAAGCCACGTTTGCATACATACCTACATGTCATCAGATGGAGTCCCTCACACAGGCACACAGAGAAGAGCGTCAGCTCTCTCTAGCTTTACAGATCTGTTTTTCTTCATCTACGTTCATCAATCTCTTCATACATGCAGTTTCAACTCTTTACGTTCCCATCCTTGAGAGTTCGTTCGATTTGATCATAAAGTTATAATTGCAATCTCCACCATATTTACATACATAGGTACATACATATATAATAATAATAATAATAATATATCCTAACACCTTCCCACAAGGGTCCCCGAAGGGGTAGGCAGAGGTGTTTAGGTAATACCCACACACCCATTTTCCGCCAGAGGTATATTAGGTGCCAACGTGACAGATGGCGAGTCCATCGCCGTTACTCAAGCACGACTATACACATACGCCATTGAATTTCTTCTCAGACGTATGCAGGTTTCCTCTCGATGTTTTCCTTCACCGTAAAGCTCGTGGTGTGACTAATCACTGTACTTAAGTTCAGAAAAAACTCTTGGTACAGTCGGGATTCAAACTTGCGCCCATTGCGTCGCAGGTAACTGCTCGAACCACTCGGCCACCACGGCTTCATACGTATATAAATCATCTTTAATCATACGGTGAAGGAAAACATCGAGAGGTAACCTCAAGAAATTCAAAGGCGTATGTATGGTTGTGCCTGTGTAACGGCGATGTCATCAGGCACATTGATACCTAAAATATATCACCGTCCGATACTATACTTCTACCTATACTTCTCTGCCTATCCCTTCAGCTCCCTTGTGGGAAGGCGTGAGGATATATATAAACTAATCTAAAGAAGATATCATACATACATACATATCATCACGCCAAGTCCCTAACGGTAGGCAGAGAGTATAGAGCGCCAGTTCTCTCTAGACTTACATACCTCTTTCGCTTCGTCCACATTCATCAGTCTCTTCATGCATGCTCGTCGGTTTCGAGTACTCTTAAACGTTCCCGTCATTTAGAGTCCGATCTATTTGATCCAGGTAGTTGGAACGTGGCCTTCCTCTGCCTCTTCTTGCACACACTTTTGCTTTGTATATCTGTTTCGTCAATCTTTCTTCACTCATACTTTCTATGTGTCCAAACCAACGTAACATGCCTTTCTTCATCTAAAGAAGATATCAATATACATAATAATATTAACTTCGATCAGCGATCAACGCGATGCGCTGAATGCGGGCTGCATTACTCTCGCGTGCCATTCTCCCGCTTTGTTGTGGGCTATTTTAATTCCGAAGATATTTATCTAAATGGAACAGTTCATGAAATCTAATATTATTAATGCCAAAGTCCTTAAGGGTGATTTTTGAATTGATTCACGGCACATTGTTAGATTGTGAGCTAGATTCACGCAATATCTTTTATTCCAGGTAATCTAATGTTACGTGGATATTATAGTGTAGCAAAGCTAGACAGCTGAGACAATATGAGAAAATGTATATTTATTAAGGTTAAAGTTGAGTGTTATCACTGCCGCAACTAGCCTTTTATGAATGCGATGCGAGCTCCAATAAACTGCGCCTTGGAAAAAATTCTAATCTTACCCGTTTATGAGATTAAAATGGATTCTATATAGAGAAATAAAGCATTTTAAAGGCAAAATTTTACTACACGTAGCCGAATTCTGAATTAGAAAGTACATACATATTCGTATATACATAAATTATTGTCGATGAGGTTTGAAATGGTGCCCTTAGCTGTGTTTGCTTAGCACTTTAAGGTGCGTGGCTGGAGGTCTTGGTCTCGTCATTGCCCAATGAAGTAGCAAGCATTCCCTGAACTCAGGCTTCTAGAGAAAATACGAAATTAAGAAATTGCGTGGGTCTCTTACCCGAGTCTTGAAATCTGACGGTCTGGCAACTCAGCGCGCACAAGCCAGCCGCGCGGGACATGCAACGCCGCTATAGCATGCAACTAGTGCCTGATCATGCCTGATAGCACTTTGCGCTCGTAATATTGCAGGCGCGAAATGTTATTATGCTAAAACTGTGTCCTTATATTACTTACTAGCTGTCCCGCCCAGCTTCGCTCGGGTGAAAAAGTTAAATTGCCCGT
Source organism: Drepana arcuata (assembly GCA_016069955.1). Lineage (NCBI taxonomy): Eukaryota > Metazoa > Arthropoda > Insecta > Lepidoptera > Drepanidae > Drepana > Drepana arcuata. Next base: position 2,033 of record JACCPG010000799.1, on the reverse strand, counting down.
AGCACGATCGCAGCGCCACCTATCGGGTCCAATTTAATATAGCCTATGTTACTCGTGGATAATGTAGCTTTCGAATGGTGAAAGAATTTTTAAAATCGGTCCAGTAGTTTTTGAGCCTATTCATTACAACCAAACAAACAAACTAAGTTTTCCTCTTTATAATATTAGTGTAGACTACTTGAATCAAACGTCAAAAAATAAGTACGATAGCGAGGCAGGGTTTGGTACGTACTAAACCATTTTGACACGTCACTAAAAATGTGTTTTGTACTTGACATTAAAAGCATAAAATTACATGGTTTTGCTAGATTACCTTAAAGCACGTATAACGTGAACGAAGCGAAAGAAGTATGTAAGGATCGTAGCAAGTGGAAAAAAGTGGTCTCTGCCTACCCCTACGTGAAAGAGGCGTGATTATATGTATGTATGTATGTATGTATTAGGTATTTCCTCCGTACTTTATCAAACACGAATAAGCGTATTAATAAAAATGCTAATAACTTTCTTAAATAATTTATCTTTCTATTGTTGGAAACGGTATTAGAATCTGTTCAGTACTTGCAGAGATTACCCCAACTCTTTCAGTGTGTCAAGGGGCAATTCGGTCGTTGACCTTGATCAGGATAATGGCGGTACTCGTATCGATGCAAGCCCTGTCGATAGCTTTACCTGTGACTTTAACTCCCGCTGCGTGTTTTTTCCATTGGAAGACACATCTTGTTATTATAAATCTACAGTAATATTATAAAGAGGAAAACTTTGTTTGTTTGTTTGTTTGGTTGTAATGAATAGGCTCAAAAACTACTGGACCGATTTGAAAAATTCTTTCACTGTTGGGAAGCTACACTATCTCCGGTGAACATAGGCTTTATTAAATTGGACCCGATAGGTGGCGCTGCGATCGAGTTTCAGGAATTTAACTTTTTCACCCGGGCGAAGCTATCCCTTTCTGTGTGTCTTAAGGTGGATTTGAGAATGGTTTAGATTTACAATTGGACCCGATAGATGGCGCTGCGATCGTGTTACGGGCAATTTAACTTTTTCACCCGAGCGAAGCTGGGCGGGACAGCTAGTTCTTGATAAAGAGGTACTTTCGATATTATGCGGACCGAAAGCATCGAAACCCGCTTACGTCAGAATACACTGACTGGATTTGTAAGCAAATCACTCCAAAATGGCTGAGCAGAATGGGATGAAATTAGGTATAAATGAATTTTTTTGTTCAATAAAACGTTACAAGGGCGCAATTAAATTTATATTTAAATATTTAATTAAGTTGACGATTTAAATTAAATATATTTATCTATACAAATTTTATAAAGAGTAAAGATTTGTATGTAAGTATGTTTGTAAGGAATTTGCTCAAAAAGTACTGGACCGATTTTAAAACGTCTTTCACCATTTCAATGCTAAGTACATTATCACTGAATAATATAGGTTTTAATTGTAAGAAAAAAAAATGTATGCTAAAATGTTTAAAAAATAAATGACCACCCGTGCGAAGCCGGGACGGGTCGCTAGACTTGAATATAGGTAAATTACTTTAGTATCAACATTATAATATTTCATAGAGCCATATCGACGCGAATACATCTCCCGACACAGACGATCATATTCAACTTGTTGATCATTCAGAAATGCGAGAGGTCTTAGTAAGATGACTTCCCTTCGGACCTACACAAAATAAAATGTGATACGGGGTTGAACAACTTGGCAGCACCGGACGTTATTATTATTATTATTCTATTCACACACATATTTTTGTAACCCTTATGCTTGAAACTTTTAGAAGCGAGATTGCTTTTCATTTATATAAACCATTCTCGAATCCATCTGAAGGAACACAGAAAATTTAATTAACAGACAAAACAAACATTGATTTTTATATATTCATAAATAATATATCCTCACGCCTTCCCACAAGGGTCCCCGAAGGGGTAGGCAGAGGTGTATAGGTAATACCCACACACCCACTTTCCGCCAGAGGTATATTAAGTGCCAACGTGACAGATGGCGAGTCCATCGCCGTTACT
>JACCPG010000798.1:56845-133243 GCA_016069955.1 Drepana arcuata | reverse complement strand
CTCTTATAAGATCTTGTTTATAGAACACACTTCTTAGCTTTTACCGGATAATGAAGTTAAAGAGTTGTCTATTAGCTGAACTAAAATTTTCCATAGTTTGAAAATGCAGTGAACAACGTTGTAAAGCTAGTTATAATACTACCTACAAACTTCAGAAAGGAATTGATAACTTAATTACATACATACATAGGTATGATATATGTGTCGCACGTCGAGTCCCTCCTAGGGTAGGCAAGGGGAGTAAAGCGCCAGCGCTCTCTAGACCCACCGACCTCTTTCTCTATATGAACATTCATCTGCTCGCCTACTTAATACTTTTACCGTTACAATCTTATTCAAGAATTTTCCACTTCCATCCGCTTAAATAGTGTTGTTACTTATTTAACATATACGTAACGGCAATAACAGTTGATGTAAAATGCCAATATTCAAAATTATTTTAGCTTTTTATATGTTCAATAAAATGCTTTGGTGCATAAATTTCCGACGTAAGTATTTCCAATTCCAATAAAATGGATAACGACGGTCAGCCTTACGGCTTTGTGTAATATATAGGTCTACCTTAATCCAAGTGTTGCCTAAAATTGGCAAAGCATAAATAGGGCGATTAGAGTGCGGGACGTATTAAATTAACAAAATGTATTGAAAACGGCGTTTTTGAAAATATTACACATTCTTCCAGGTATTGTTTTGTATTTTAATATCATTTCATTTTATAAATAATATTAATATAATAAATCCTCACGCCTTCCCACAAGGGTCCCCGAAGGGGTAGGCAGAGGTGTATAGGTAATACCCACACACCCACTTTCCACCAGAGGTATATTAGGTGCCAACGTGACAGATGGCGAGTCCATCGCCGTTACTCCAGCACGACTATACATACGCCTTTGAATTTCTTCTCAGACGTATGCAGGTTTCCTCTCGATGTTTTCCTTCACCGTTAAGCTCGTGGTGTGACTAATCACACACACAATAATTTCATTTTAATAATATTTATATAAGGCACAAAAATAAAACAAATAGTATTTTTAGCTAACACGTATATGAATAACATTAGCAGCAGATATGTATGTACACACTGGTTTCCTCATAGAGAGGAAAACTGCATGTTTAAGAAGTAAAATGTGAAGAAGACTGGCCTTCTGCCACGATAATGCCTAAACTATATCTCCGGAGAAAAGTGGGTCTGTGGGTACTATCTACACACCTCTGCTTACCTCTTCGGGGATCATTGTAGGATACACGAAGGTTTATTAAATATTACTACTTAATATACAATTTATAAAAAATTGCCGAACGGTATATCATATTTACATATTCACATATCTTACACAGCGATAGCAAATTGTTACATTAAGTTGACGGTTAAATTGACAGCCTAAACTTGTAGAGAACCGATTTAAATACTAAACCTACAAACCACTTCCGGTTAAGTGCTCTTAGCTTTTAATTAAGGCTGGACATATTAATCGGGGCGTTAGAACGTAATTACTGCCAACAAATACCTTTACGAAATAGCTTCCACTATTTTACACACAGAATTTAATTTAAGCCAAGAAAATGTATCGCAATATAATATTTAGTGGCCATGGTGACCGAGTGGGTCGAGTAGTTGCCTGCAACACAAAGATTGCAAGTTCGAATTTCGACAGTTCCAATTAGATTTTCTGAACTTAAGGGTGATTAGTCATACCACGAGCTTTACGGTGAAGGAAAACATCGAGAAGAAACCTGCATCCATTTGAGAAGAAATTCAAAGGAGACGTGCTTGAGCTACGGCGATGAACTCGCCATCTGTAACGTTGGCACCTAAAATAAATCTCTATTGGAAAATGGATGTGTGGGTACTAACTATACACCTCTACCATGATGCGATAATGATATAAACCCACATCGATCTCAGCATGGTTAAATAAAGGTTTAATAGCACCCACATTATGTTAGAGAGATATATCACTTGTTTCAACTTTTTCCCTTCACTGTTAATAAGTGGTGCGAGGAGTTAATGTACTTATGTTGGAAAAAATGGTAAAGAAAGACCACTGGGTCTTTAAGGGACGAGGTTTGATAACAATTTATTAAAGACTCTTTTTTTTTTTATTACTAATATCAACACTTTATAATTATAACGCGTATTCCGTGGTAAAACAAGGAATGAAACATTAAAATTAAACAATTAGAATCAATTAATGTTGTGCTGTCAAGTAGACCGCTATGATTTTAATTACACTTGGTCAATTATGTAAATTGCTAGTAAAATTGCCACTTTAAATATAGGCTTAGATAGCTAACCAATGCTGAGATTGTAAGCTGTATCCTAAGGCGGTAAATCTGTATGCTAATAGAGTGTTACCCGCTATCAGCAACTTAGTTTACAAGCCATACATGGTGTCTTCTGACGCGATACTCTAGTAAAATTTATACTTATTACACCAATAAAAGGATTAAGTTGTAATGAGCTTATTATGTGATAAGGATTGAAAATGTAATTATATTTTGTAAGACTAAAAGTGGGTCAACATTCTCTTCGCTTTCTTTTTCACAGGGGTGAGGTGTACGAAATGTTAAAATAGATAGAAAAATGAGATAGTAAGTGTTTTGATTGACAAATGACAAAAGTACAAAATCAAAGATAATTTTCATATTATAATTTTTTTCATGCTAAATATTTAAACTTAACTGTATGGGAATGAAATGCTAAGATAAATTAATAATAGAATTTGTTTCAAAATTATTTTAGTTCCTATTTGTTTCTGCCTAATTGTCTGGTATTTCAAAGGTTCCAAGTCCTTTCAAATGTTAGTTGTTTAGAAATCAAAAACAGTTATTTTGACATAATTGCGAGTATTTGCTGCAAATACCGATAACTATTTTAATTTATGGCTGTAGAATATTAACTTGTCACCTTATTACATTAACACCTGTTTTGCAGCAATTTTGTTAAAACTTACCGTTGTTCTTTTAAATTTTCTGCAAAAGCCCATGGGAAAGAGACATTAGCTAAAAGTGTTTCAATTTTCCCAACAAAGTTGAACAAGGCTTGTCAGTAGCGTCATTTGGAAGTACAGTGAGTTTCGACGTCGCAACAAAGCAACGTCTCGTATAATCCTGAGCTAGAGCTCGCATTCTGCAGGTAATGTCGCCAAGAGATTTGGCAAGCGTGGATAATGTGGGACTTCGTTATGCTTGGGATTTGTATTTAGAAATGAATGGATTAGGTGAGCTGAAGCTTATGTTAAGTTAATTTGAAAATATAATTAACAATGTTATATAACCCAAAAGTTTAGCCTTGGGCGTGTTGCATTTATTCCTACTCCTTTTTTGCCATAACCTCTTTACTATATTGCTGCTAACGACCGTCCCGTCGTTAAACAAACTGAGAGACAAAATAATATTATTTATAGATTGATATTATTTATACATTGAGTTCTTGTTATCGGTTCTGTATATATCACTATCGTATGCATTTTATTAATAAGCAATGATTAATGAAAATAAAATGGCATTCGATTATAAGTATGGTCGCCCTCAATTTTCGAAAGTTACAAAGACTCTTTTCATAATATTTTCTTTTCAGCTAACGTCAACTCGGAAGGAGCATGCTTGAAATTTCATCTTACAAAATGTCTTATATTCTTTTTACAGCTCTGTATGGCTTGCTCAACGTAACTCAAGACAGTTTGTATTTATAGATCTCAGCATTACTACACTGCGTTAGTGCTCAGCTAATTAGTTTGGAAGTGTTGGCTTTTCATAACACTTTTGCAAAAGTCTCATAAGTTAATTAGCATTTATTAATGGTGATAGACGATTTCAAAGTTTTGTTATGCGTTTTTAATTATTTTATTTTAAGTCAATTGGTTTCAAGCCAGGAATCAAGAAGATGCTGTGGGAACTTATGTGCTACGATCATATAAAGTTTGGCGGTAAATCGGTCAGTTGTGATTAAGTATCTTGAAGAAAGTCTTCTTAGTTTATTTTGAGCTTCCTTAAATCGTATCCAGAATGCTTCAAAAGATGTAGTTTTCGGTATTGACATATCCTTTCGATATCCATTTTAACCTTTATGCCCATAAAGGTTAAAATTGATAGTATTAGAATAAAAAATATGTATTTATTTCATTTCATAGTTCACGCTAGTTACATAAAATATGATAAATAGTAATTTTGCAGCATAAACCTTAAAACGTAGCAGACTGGCACAAATTTGCACAAATGATATTCGTATGGGTATATTTAACAATGTTTCAGTGGTACAGTGGACAAGGATCTTAGATTTTTTATCGTAGAAGAGCCACCTACATTCAATCCTCCCGTTATCTTATTTTGTTGACAAATTTCACATTATATTCATATAAGGCCTAAGTGCAATCGTGAATAGTCAGTAGTCGTTCATTTGTCATACTGCCAATGACGAGAAAACGGGGAGCAAATTAGAGCCGCCTTGTTCACATCAATATCCGGCTATCAATCTATTGAAAACGACCTTATTCGACTTTCTGGTTGGTTGGTGCTGCTCGGATGTAATTAACTTGTTTTTCTCTTTACGTTAAAGTACCACTCTCTACTCCCGCATATGACTGTCAGACTAATGTCACCGTTACCAATTATGCCGGGTAATTAACGGATACCTCGCGAATACCCTATTCATTTGTACGCAACAAATATTCATGCGTTACATCCGGCTGACGCTGGATATTTGGATGCATTGGCTTGTACATCTCAACTTATGATAGAAATGATTATAATAAACGGTTATTTATTATTAAGGAGGTACAGGTATTTAACTTCAAGTATGTAAACCTAACAGATCAAGAGATTGGAGATCGAATATCTTCAATCACTAAAAGCAGTTGAATATCAGAATTCGGATCTAAGAGGTATGTCAAGTGATTCGTAAATGGGAATGAGAGGTTTCTTTGTCATAGACAAGAAATATTATAAGATGAGTAAGCATGGCTTATCCGATTGGAGTGTCGTGCTAATATATCTTTGTTAATGGTGTGAACCTAATGCAATATATTTATATATATATATATATATATATTTAGAAATGTTGAATATTCCTTTTCACGCATAAATAATGCATTTCATTTAAATTTCCAGTGTAGTTCTGTATCTACTAGGAAAGGAATAAAAGGAAGTCGAAAAATATAATATATTTATTCCAAATCCGCTATTCCGCAAACAAATATATTACGGCATGATTTAAAACGAAAAAGAGACACTCAATGCATGGGATAAGCGGAATATATCACGGGAAGGCAATGAAAAAAGAATCGGTCGCAAGCGTAGGTCGCAAGTAACGGGGGTCCCGCACTTTTATTCGACTCCTTTTATTTGCACATGGGATTCGCTTTAGTTCAGATTTTCCGGGTACTATCGGTGACGCTGTGGCTCTTCTTCATCGTGGTTATTTTGCTAAAAGAGATTTACTTGACTTTACCTTTTGACAAATATTTTTAGAAGATTTGTATTCATTATTTTTAGTGAGATTGTCAATCTAAACATACGATTACTTAAGTCTTAGTTAAATAACCTTAATTTACTTGTTTACATTATATTAATAACTGTTTATTAATGTTTATAATGTTTAAAATGTTTATATTAATAACATGAATATCGTTTCTATCTGTAACTGGAGATCTTCAAGAAGAATGTGAAAAGATTCCTGCAGGGGCGGCAATGCGCGAGCGATATACCTTGTGCTGCAAGCGTCCATAGACTGCGGTAACCGTTTGCCATCCGACAGGCCGCGTGTTTGTTATTCTTGTTCCACCTTAGTGGCATAAAAAAACTGTTAATTATAAAAGCGTGTGCCAGAAAAATAATATTTAGATGTCTGTTACGTAAATTGTTAAGGCTTAAGCTAATTTCAGAGTACTGTGCTGATAATTGATATTGTTTCTTTAATTACACTTCTTGATACTTTAATATCCAGTCTAACATTCAATAATTCTTTAAATGCTTGCATTACCGAAAATCAACGATTAAAGAAAAAACCTAGACATGTAGGTACCTAAAGTTACAGAAATAGTACGAAATGTAAAGAAATTGTTTTGATAGAGAATGAAGGTGGGTTGGAGCTCGCGCAAATCCCAGCTTACGGAAAGCTCAACGGTATTACTCGTAGACAAAGAAATATCGCACTACGGATCTATAGATGACTGTTTATTTTGTATTTTTATACGTAAGGTAAGATACTGGACTATTTGTTTATCTAGTTTAAAATGTTGATTAGTGTATATTGAAGAATGTTACTGAAAATAAATCCCTAAATATAGTTTAATTTCACTTACTCCTTATTAAATAAAAATAAGTTTCATCCCTAACGATTGCAACTTAGATCTCCGACTGTATCAATGAGTTTTTTCTGATCTTAAGTACGATAATTAAGCACACATACGAACTTTTCGGTGAGGGAAAACATTCAAAGGAAACTTGGATACGTTAGCGAAGAAAGTCAAAGACGTGCTTAGCATACGGCGATATATTCGCCATCTGTTGACTCTTAAATTCACATCCGTTAAGAAGACGGTGTTGCTATACGTCTGCCTACCCCTTCAATTACCTTTTAGTGGAAATCGTGAAAACGCATTGTAATACCTAAGATTCATGAATTCTAATTTAAAATTCAGAATTAATGAGTTTGATTTTAGGTATGTATGGCAACACAGGTGGCTGGAAAATGATTGCGATTAGCACAGGCCTGGCAATAGGGCGTGTTGACTCTTCAACACGCCTCTGGGCCAGGAGGCCTCTGCCTATGCCCTGCAGTGTGTCGATAAAGGCTAAATGAATCGATTTATAAATTTATTACAACGTTTACTATCAGTCAGGCTAAATGTTTGTTTTTAAAAAAACATGTATATAACATTTCAAACTATTATTTGCACTGCAAGTACATTTTAACAATATTTCGTCGCTTTATCAAAATTATAATGGAAAAAAATATTGACAAAATTGCAGTCTAGCTCCAAAGTCTGACTCTATGATTACGTTCAGTCTACATGCAAACTTCCTCCTAATTTATTGCTAATAGCTTTCGTTCTCGGCTTTACTCGCGTTTGTATTTTACTTTGGAAACACTGAAATCCGTCTGCGATAGTTTGAATTTCTTACTTCTTTTTAAGCGAATAGTTTTCCTTTAAATCTTTATTTCGTTTATATGTTTCTCTTTATACATATGAATAATCTGGTATAAGCATGTGAACACAATTAGCACATTTATTATATAAGCAGAATTAAAATTATATTTATATTATTATATAAAAATTATTAATAAGAAAGCTTTAATGTATGTTCTTAATTCAAGAACATACATTTGATTCCGATTTTATTAACCCACCGCCTGCATTGTTCTTCAGCCTTTCTTCCGTTAACAACGAAATAAAGAAATAAAATAATGTAGTATTCAATTACTAACCATAGTATTTTACGTGTACATAAATCATTTTTTCGATGTGTTAAAAGCATACAATATATACATTATCCTATCAAGCTTATTTCCGTTAATAACAAAATTGTGTAATGGTTAGTGAATTAAGCCAATCTTTTCGCGGCCAAATTGAATGATTTATATGTACAGCATTCTTTACGTACACCGCCCACCTTGGCCGAGTCGGGCAGATGAGCTATTAATCTAAATTAAAGCTATAATTTAACCCTTTTCCAGCTATTACAGAGAATAAGGCGTAGCATCACCGGCTTTTAACTCACGGATTTTGTGTAGAAAGTTATCATTATTATGTTGCATTTAATCAAAATATTTCCGAACGGGTAATATTGTGTAGGCAGGCTAATCATTTCATGTCGCCCATTAAATAATTTAATCGGTACTACGTTAAAATTATTTAAGAATATTCATCTTTGAATATTCGTTATCATTCAGAACACATTAAACTCTGTCGGTAAGCTCAAATCCATCAGTCTCTTCATACATACGCCACGGGTTCAGGTACCCTTGACGATACTCTTCGCTCTAGTGTTCGATTGATTTTATCTAGGTAATTGGAAGGTTTTTTCCTTGCCTATTCTCCCAGAAACTTATGTATTCTGTACATCCAGAGAGAGCTGCTGTCCTGCCTCTGCCATGGTAGAGGACTCGGCAAAATGATATGTCTAAAAAGGTACACTCCTGAAGTGACTGTGAAGTTCATTTGTCGTTTCTATGTTATTATTTCGCGTTGCAATTAGGTACACGATGAAATAAAAAACATAAGAATGGTAATTACAACAGCACTCCAGCAATTTCGTTCGGCGGCGAAATGACGTGTGCAATTAAGAAACTCTTTAGCAACTTTCCAAGACTTATTTGAACGTAAAAATGAGAAGGTGGCTATTATAAATCTCAATGGAATCCAGCTCCCCTGCAATTTATAATTACTACTTGTTTCAAAAAGTTTTTACATTTTCCTGACAGTTGCTGAGTGACAAGTTGATTAATCATTTCTGTCTTCGGCAAGGAATTCGGAGAAGCGAATTTTATAAATGGCCAAGTAAGATAAAAGATGGCCGCTATCTTCCTGCTAGGGACTTACCATGCAAACTCATAACTATTATTTATCTTCATAGTGTTTAAATTCCGAATATGGTAGGCATTGAAAATCCATAATATCTTTGTAAATTTAGTTTTTAACTAACATGATGCGTGTGGAAATCATCATACCTCCCTCAAACATCATCTCTATTTCTTTTTCGTTGAGTTCTTAAAAGGATATCTTATATATCGAATATCTTATCTATCATATGTATATATACCTATTTTAGATAACAACGTGGGAGATGGCGAGTCCATCGCCGTTACTCAAGCATACGTCTTTGAATTGATTCTGAGACTTATACAGGTTGCCCCTCAATGATTTCCTTCATCGTGGTGTGACTAATCACTGTACTTTAGTACAGTACGGTCGGGATTCGAACTTGCGGTCTTTGTGTCGTAGTACTCAAACCACTCGGTCACCACGACTTTGTAATTAATTATCACTAATCTAAATTGCACAACCGAAACCCAAAAAATTTTCGTGGACCGTTGTTAAAACCAAATCACACCATGGCGTTTGTATCGTTTGCAGGATGACCAACATGGTACACCACGGTAGCTAGACAATAAGTAAGCTTTACCAATTTAAGCCAAGCCAACCAATTTAAGCAAGACAATTGTTTGGGCAAGCGTCCAATGTTTTACCAAATCAAATCAGAAACAATACTTACCAACAACCTAAACAAACTTGTCTCTCATATAGAATTTTGTTACTGCTTATGCAAAGCACTTGCAATCACTTCTTTACATAGACGTTTAACTTATTCCATCAATTTATTTAACGAGAAATGAAGTAAATTTCAAAGAACACCAGGAAGCATATATCCTGTCGATGGACATTTATATCACAATAATGTAGCATTAACACTCATAACATACAGCATTTATAAACCCCTTAAGTGGCAGGAAGTTGCATATAAAAGTGGACGGTAATGACGCGTTCCAAGTTTTAAGTCACCAAAATATATTTCTCGTCAAGTCACATCCTGATATCTATATATCCTCACGCCTTCCCACAAGGGTCCCCGAAGGGGTAGGCAGAGGTGTATAGGTAATAATACCCACACAATCCTGATATCTACTGATAATTATCTACTATTTTGCGATGTAGATAGATATTGATAAATTTCCATGTGTCCACTATAGTATGTAAACAAATGCATAAAATAGTAAATACCAACGACAGACAAACAGATGAAACAATCGCATCAATTGACCATTGTCTGCAGATCTAAACTACCCACACAAACAGTTTACAATTAGTGAACGTTGGAATTAGCTTAATTGATTTTTTGAAGGCGTAAATACTATTACCACCGAGGTTGATGAAACGTAGTGACAAATATTGAATGCAAAATTAAGTAGTGGTGGCGTATCGTCATTTGTTATTATCGTCACCGGACCATAGGTTATCGACTGTTAGTCGTTCAGTGTCGATCGGCCGCGCGAACGACTTACCAGTTTATGTTCAGTGCAAATGTGTGAAATGTGTTCGCGATGCAAATAATATTGCATCTATTAATATTTCTTACGGGAGTGTTGGTGTGCCTGAGTTTTGATATGATTATCGGTGATACAGTGCACAGAAAGATGGTATTTCACCAGAGAGTGAAAGACTTCGCAATACCGTTCAAGAAAAGGATAAAAACATTAACGTACGAAGATCCGGAAAAAAGAATAATTAAGGTAAAGTTGAAATACTTTAACTCTTAGAAAAAAAGTCTGAACCTTCATTTCCTTTAAGACCGTCTTAGCAGTAGTGATGAATCTAGCAAGATCATGAGGTCAGGTCTAAATTTTTTCAATAATAGGATAAGATACAAGTATTAAAAACCCGAGTCGCGTGGGGGCAATTGTGAAAATCTGTAGATGATTTTTTTTTAAATGGACAAGTATCACTAATAGCGTACCAAAAATGTGTTCTCAGATTTTTAGTCTTTCTTTAACCAAACATTTTGTAAGGTACATTTGCTGCACCAAGTGAAAATTCAGAAGGCGCGCCTGACCGGTAGTACCTTCTTTTTTTTATATTTTCGTGTATAAAAATCTTAAACAATTGTATATATATATTGATAATAAAACAACTGTACAGTAAAGTGTAAAATACAATTGTAAGCGAGAATTATTATTTACTTAATCCAGCAGATCTACGTCCAAGGTTATTTAAACGAGCTTGTTTTATTCATACTTCTGTTGTTTTTGCGTGCATATTACATATACATAAACATAAAGCATTATATAATACAGCATTAGTCATGCCTTAAAGTGGGTATAAATATTATGTTAAGTTACTGGTAATAGTTGATCTAGTATAGTGTTTTGACAGTCTCACAATGGATGGATGACTATATTCAATACTAATTCGATTGATGCATACTGGGTATCGTACGTTTACGTCTTAATAAAAAAACAATTGACACGAAGGAGGTAACACAATGCTAGTGAAAATAAATAAGTGTCCAACAGTAACAATGCTGTGGTGTTCGTTAAAACGACACTTGGATTATTTATGTACACTTGGATTTAAAGACACCTTTGCCTTCATTGTCAAGCCTTAGTTGGTCAACTTGGTAGTATAATACTGTGGCTCCTCCACTCCACTATAAAACTCCAATATGGCCTCAATTCTTCCTATAAGAGTTAACCAAATACGTGTATTAATAGAACCCAAATTCCGCCACATATGCCAATGTGACATTTTGTGCGTGTACATTTGCAATATGATATTGAAGGTATAATTAATGCATTTTGTAGTATAAAATAAGGTAAAATCGAACAATACATTCAATTAACGTATTGAAAGGCGCCTTGAAACACGTATGTACGTGGCTGGTAGCGCCTTATCTGTTTACTTTTCTGCGGAATGCCAAAAAATTGCTCGGTTGCTTATTTTAATTGAGACATTTACACTTTAGTATTGTACATTACCTGCATGTGAAATTTCCATCATTAATAAGTAGTGCAAACAGACAGATGTATAACGTATCTACAAATCAGTATCAAAAAATAAAAAAAATCTAAATATTTTTATTTCCCATAGGCCTAGGTGAGCACTTTTAAAACGTCGAAAAAGGTGCACGGTTCGGGTATCTTTTCGTTACCTTTTTTTTTCGAGTGTGAAACCTATGTACCCGGCTGACCTAGGGTGGGACGAATGGGCTACTTTATGAACTCAATAAAACCCCCTCGGCGGCCATCCTCTACTTCAACAAGGCCTTGTGGAAAAGCTAAAAAATATTATGTTATAACAGTTCCGTAGACAGTGAATGTCTAAGCACATTTTTCTTTATCCTTCCAGGGAGTGGCAGCAATCGACAACGACTTCTCTCACGCTAGTGCCAACATAACGGGAGGCGGTGTAGGTTTCTCATACGTCACAGTCAGAATGAAGAGTCAAAGACATCATCCCCTAAACTTCGAAGTGGAGATCTACGTCTAATCTTCAACGATTAAAACTTTCTAACTGTTAATGATATGGTTTTAATTTTAATTGTTATGGTGCCAATCAGCAAATCGGTTCCAATGTTGAAATAGCTCGAACATAATTTAACTATTTAAGAAGTAATTCGTATTTATGTTTATGATGTGCTCTAAGTTCAGTGTTATAGCTGTATTCGAGTGTTAGTTTAATTGATTGAATTGTAATTATAAGCCGTTACAGTTAATGGTTTGGTAGGCGGCGCTTTAAAGGTGAATTCTCGATCAATTTATATGTAGTTGGTGCGAAGGTAATAAAATATAAATCATTGTATATAAATATTATAACAATACTGTAAGAACACAAGTTTTGTTCACATATTCCTTTAAATTTTGATAGTTTGGATATGTTAGTCACAAATGTAGGTAAATGTATGACATTTGTTATCTGAAGTAATTAGCGTGTAGGTAAACAATTCGAGGTATTGCGCGAACTCAGTCGATATGCGAGTATGAGTAAATATCTCAATAAGGTACTTTACTTCACTCAGATTTTGTATATACCAAGCTAATTGTCTTGGTTCCCTGGAAATCTTAAATTTTAAATTAGTAATATCGACGTCGCCTTGATAACTATAGTTCTTAATAAGAATGTTTGTTTAATTATTTTTACGTCAACTACTTTTTTGTATGTATACATCTGAAAGATGTAAATGCTGGTGTATGCTCTAAGATCTGATTACTAAATAGCCAACACGTTAATGCCAAATAATAATAATAATAATAAATATGTTTACTCAATATGGATTTGGTATTTATTAATTAGCTTTGTAGATTAGTTAATGAGGTGATAAACTGAAAGTCGCCTGCCTTCGTCCTGTTTACATTACCTACTGTATTCGTTTCGTTTTCAGCTTTGTTCGAAAATCAATTAAAGGTTTTGAGATTTATGATTTCCGTTAATGACTTCCTAATACCCTCATTATGCGCTATTGTATAAATGAAATAAAAAGAAATAGTAAGAATAGAAACTGATATATTTTTAATTCTAACATCACGCATCATATCAGAGTATTAGTATATTCCACGTGGCATAATAAATGAGGCTTAGATTGGTATATGCACCATTAAAATTTGAAACCACCTTCGATAATATCACATATGTATGTATGTGTGTGAAATAACTTTGGTTGGCGAGCCTGCAACACAAAGATTGCAAGTTCGAATCCCGACTGTACCAATGAGACTTGAACTTACTTGAATTGGATAGCAAATCGATGAAGAAATATTGAGCAGGAAAGGTAATAAACAAAGGAACTCCTATCGCACCTTTTGGCTGATCGGCATAATTCAAACTTCGTATGGCTTCGAATTCTAAATTTAAAAGACATTAACATGCTTTTGTCTAGGTTCCTACTTCAAATACGACCAGCCAGTAATTCTATATGACGGCGTAACCCATATGTTAATTATAACCTTTTATCCTATCACATCACGTAGATTTATTTTATAACACAATGCTGAGCTTCGTTCGTGTTTAATTTCACGGCTGTCAGTCACCATACGTATAGCAGTTAAAGCATTCAGGGCATGCGTACTGACAATATGGAAGGTATATCTTCACGCCTTCCCACAAGGGTCCCCGAAGGGGTAGGCAGGCATTTCATGGTCTTATAGCCGGAGTAATGATGGTAGATGAACCAATTTAACTAGTTGGGATTATTTCATTACTAACGCCATCTTGCATAATGAGGTCTTCTCATTATGCAAGATGGCGATGGGCTTAAGTTTAAAAAAACGGAATATACATCGAAGAGCGATAAGTACTATCCATCGATAATATCGACAGCAAGAAAGAGTTCTAGATACTAATATTAGTATAACTCCATATTTTTTATTTTTAATAGATCCAAGTAAATGGACTCGTCATCTGTCACGATACCACCTAAAATATATCTCTAGCGAAAAGTGGGTGTGTGGGTACTATCTATACACCTCTGCCTACCCCTTGGGGAACCCTTGCGGGAAGGCGTGAGGATATTTTATATTATTATATAATATTATCAACAGATCTTATTTGGAAGCATAATAAATCAAGAGCAATAAAACATGTAATATCAGAGTAGGAAACAGTCGGACGCACAAAACCGCTTACAGGGTATTTGCTAGCTGGGTTTTTGTGGACAAGGCCGAAGCTATAAATCGGAAGAGCCAGTGGTGCCAAGACATGGGTCAGGCATAGATGGTCTATTATATAAGTATGTATACATTAACATACTTTATTAATATTACTCATGTTATCCGCAATCTAAAGAATTACTTATTATTTTTGTAATATATTAATTACTTATTAATACCCCTTCGGGGACCCTTGTGGAAAGGCGTGAGGATATATTATATTATTAATTATATTGTTTAATTCCAGTATTCGGGAATCATAATATACAATGTATATTTTGATTTCTTCAATTAATTCATAATATCAATTCAAAAGCAATAAATTGGTAAATATGCTTTTATGCGTGTATAAAGTAAGAAGTCTTATAGAATGTAAATATATGCGATATCAGATTTATCAATGTTTGAGATTTCCTGAGTAGACACTGTGTGTATTTAAATTTAAGAAAATCAAAATTGTTTGAGATTTTCTGAGTAGACACTGTGTGTATTTTATTTAAGAAAATCTAAATTTTGTAACGAACAAACGGATCATGTTCTTGAGTTTGAGTATTACTTATTTATTAAAAAAAAACTGAGAAGCTTCATCGTCTCCTATATATTTAGTACGAAGTGTAGCCCTATCGTGTGCGATAACTATAAAACGGATGTTCTCTAAATACAGATACATATCTCAGAATAGGCTACTGATGTACTAGTAAAGTCTTTAATACAAGTATACAGTTGGATTATCTTATGGTATATTCATATCTACCATAATCTCGACAGTCATAAACAACGCTTTACATTCACAATATCTAGACAAAACAACGGGGATTTTCACAACAACATAAAAAGTGCCAACAGAGAAGCGCTCTGTGTTGTATATTTCATCAAAGCGGACAGCCGGAAGTTTCTCGGGAGATAAACAAAAAGGATTGGGGTTTTTGTACCCGCCCTTATTAATGTAATAACTGACACTTTGTTTTATGCGAGTTTCTACTTAGGTATAGTTTGTTTACACCACGAGGCGGGTCGAGATACTTGTCTCTCACTTCAGGAATTCTGAATAATTTTACATTAGAGCTAAGATTATTGAAGGAACAAGAACGAACAAAACGACATAAGCTGCTACACTAGCAATTTATGTCCCGCCAAAAAGCTTTCAAATATTAAATAGTTTAAAATGCTTCGTTTGGTTTAAGTGTCGTATTCAAAAAACAGGAATAGAGTAAATGCAGAAGCTTGCACGTCCTAGAAAATACTTCCAAGCAATCGCAGCCAAACGTACTAGCTACGTTCGATATCGTTTGAACGTTCAGGAATTTCCAATAATACAACATTCTACACACACCAGTAACTTAGAAAAGGATAAGTGTTTAAATTTTACCTAACCTTCCTGAACATAAAGTTCAATTTTGAAATAGATCTAGTTTCCCAACTGTAACGATATCTTGGTCAAGAAACATTCATGGTACTAAAGGTAAATTCGAAAGAGTTTCCAGTTTCTAAAAGCTACGTCGTTACTAATATTGGGTAGATATTTTCAACTGCTAGAATATGAATTTATTAAATTACTTCTTGCATGAAACCAAATCAGAATATAATCCAGACTTAAAATTTAGTTTTTTCCCAATATTTTTTTTCCGAATTTATTACTAACGTGGCATGACAACCATAGTATCCTAGTAGCCTATGTAGTGACTTGCAAATGGAAGATTACAGGTTTATATTCCAGTGGGCTATAGCAATAAAATAATTCCTTTTCCCGGACCATTTTGTTATCAGTATTATGTACTATACATATCTACATACGTATTATACTTTCAATGAAATATAAGTCAATATTAAAGAGACAACAATCGTTCAAGCCTTTCTTAACATTGGTCCAAACCTTTGTAGTCAGGATCTAATTTGGTTCAAAATCTTGTTTTTGAGGTTGGGGAAGAAAAATTTATGAAAAAGCAAATTAAGGACCTTTTCATAATGTCGTTTGGGCTCCGTGGTCCATTATGAAGATACTCTGGAAAAGGGTTGATTGTATCCAAGGGGGACTTATGAACCCATCTTTTTGTGCGGCTATTTTTGGCTCTTCTTTGTTTAAACTATGCCGGGCTCATTAAAGTTATAGATTTTTTTTCATTGAATTTACCCGTTCCTTCTATATAAGTGCACGTATAACATAAATAAACTGAAGATGATAGTAATTATTCATAGACCTTCCCAGACAAGGGAACGGAAAAGGGTTTCTGTACTTGCCAAAAGTTAATCTGAATAGAATACAGCAGCTAAGCTGATGATGATGAATAAAATAAGAGATATGATAAAAAAGTGATAGTGCATAAAATAAAAATGATGGAAAATAATATCATCAAAATCATGCAGACATATTTTTTAATGAATATCTTGTTAATCGGGGACCATCAAGGACGGATCAGCAATCAATCAAACATTTATTTTATAAGAGTATAATAAATAGATATTTTTTCTGGTACGTTATATAGGTTGTTAACGCGACAATGTAATTTGAGAAGCTAATTGTATAAGGCTGCGGGTACACGCCATCGATCAATCAGGATCTGTCGAGTGAGGCAGAGGCTAATTTGCTCGTTTGTTTCGCCGGTAAGCTCGCGGATACTGTCGGGGGCGATATGTTTGATAAGACCGGATGCTTCATCGGGGGTATTTGAAATGGGTTTAATGAGCTGAGACGGTTCAGTGACACTTTAAAAAAATGCTCTTTTGTTGTATTTAAGTATTTATTATACATACATATGTAACATCATGCCGAGCCCCTCAAGAAGTAGATCGTTCCTAGACTTACATAGCTCTTTTCACTTGATCAACATCGAGAGGAAACAATTTATATTATATTAGTCCGGAAATTAAACGAATATGAGCACAAAGCAACAAATTAATAAGCCGGCGTTCGTAATATTAATATATGCTTCTAATCCCAATAAATCTCTTAGCGTATTACTCATGGCGATACTAAAATTGGATGAAACAGAAACAGAAGTTTATAACTCCAGGGAATCCCTGCGGCTGTAGACTTCAGTTCGGGATGGAAGCCATAAAATAGTAACTGTCGAATCGGGAAACATCGGAAGGGATAGAAAGGAGGAAGAGGTTTATTGATTAGTGTTTACCTTTCGTTGTTGCTTTTTTTATAAAAGCTGAGTTCGTAAATACAGGCATGTATTTTGACAAACATTAGGTAACATACATTCTTATTAGAAATATATTGGTGTTTTATCTTTGTTTTAGTATAGTTCTTTTGAAATGATGCGAAATAAGCACACTCCGTCCTATGGTAAACGGTTACTGAAACCTTTCGGTCCAATTTATGTTGGGTGTAGTGGATAAAATCGGACTACCAACGCCAACGGTGGTGGTAACCCTTACCTTCTTTAGTAGATAACAGGAGGAGCAAAAGAGCATGATTAAAAACGATTAAATGACATACCTATATTACATTAATTACAGCTTGACTCGGGTGAAAAAAATAAATTTCCTAAAACACGATCGCAGCGCTACCTATCCGATCCAACTGTGAATCTACACTATTCTCGAATCCACCTGAAGACACACAGAAAATTTAATTAAAATTGGTCCAGCCCAGCTCAGTGACAAACACATGCACAGAAGAAATATATATATGTATATAAAGATATGTATTACATTAGACCGCCATGTATATTGATCATAATACATTTTATAATTATTATAATTCTAAATATATATCTATCCACCAAGTTACTTAATAGAGTTCTCCTATTCTGTTATATTGCTGTACACAGAATATCTATGTAATTCGCTTAGAAAAGATGAAATAAATTAATACATTGAAATGAATGCGTTCAGATTGTTTGAACATTCTGTGTAACCAATGTGTGCCTATGTAATATAATATTCATGTAATATCGCGCCCATCTGTAATACAATCACGGAACACTCGGAAAAACTTGACGAAGGCTTTTGGGTAAGTTTCCTAGCAACAGTTGTTGCGTCGTACATACAAATGTCTGCAAACGACCAGGGTAAATTATAGACATACCGGTTTCACTGAAAGAATTCTCATGGCGACTACATTTTCGCTTAATGTTATGCCTTGTTGCATTTCACTGTGAAGTTGAAGCTAAGTTTGTACGTTTAACGCCCCTGTAGCTGGGAATTCAAGCTGTTTGTCACATAAAATTGGGCTTTTGCTCATTGTCTACAAGAATTATGTTCATTATTTATGTGAAACTTGTGTATGCAGGCTTTCGTGGTATTTTATAGATGTGCAAAAAATCTTTTCAGTTTAATATTATTTTATTCCATAGTGAAGAACGTGAAGTCGAATATAAGATATTGTACTAGAGGTGATTTAAGTAACGATTTTTTTATTAAATGTTATAACCTATATTATAACTCCATAATCGCATAGAAATTAACCTTTCTCTCTAAGGGAGTCAAATATAAAGCCTTAGAAAATGTATCACCCTCTTTGTTATGTACCTAAGTAAGGATAAAAGTACAATGTGCTTTAGAACAAGCACATTGTAAATGCCGAGTCCTGCTAGATATTTTCTTAAAGATTAGTTATGACCTAATTGGGACGCTGAGTGCCAATACCTCATCCAAATCTTACCTAACCGTGGATTGTTCTGGGATATGGACCAAACATTTTACAACCGCGATTCGCCAAGTTTTGCAACAAGACGGGGATAATAGTAGATCATTTCTCAATGGCCTCTCTACAAGGACCTTATGCTCACCATTCGTGGCCATCTTTTTACTAGCCCGGCCATAAATCACTGTAACGAGCACAGTTTTCCCCATGGTAACATTTTCACACGCTTTCTTCCTCGTATACCTACTTGTGTTAAAAACTATAAACTAGAATTCCAGTAGTTTTTTTTGGGCTCCGTAGCTAAAACTAAATTATAATAATACTGGATTAAGTCTGTGTTTCATAGTTAGATATGCTTGCAGGATAATATTAGTTTCAGTTTTCAGAAGAGTATTGGGGGTTCAGAGTTTGATTCTTGATGACGTATGCTGTAGAGGTGTGTATAATTTTACTTGTTCCAGGGTTAAATATTAATACTCTTTCTTTCCTCCATGCACAAAAACACATAATTATATATATTACGTAATGCAAAGGAATTTAGGGACTCAGCGTGATGATAATAATATATGCAAAGGAAAATCAAATAACAACTGAGTCACCATGGCTCATGTAAATTCTATACTTATATTGGAAAAAGGCAATTCGTTTTTTTTATCGAACTAATCACAGTACTTCTTGAACGATTTCAAAACATATTTTTGCACTAGCTCGTTAATTATGGAATGTTATGTATAATCCAGTTAAGGGAGCAATTAAACAGATTTAGGCCAAAGAAAACCATACGGCATAACTAGAGAGATGTGATATAAAACAAGAAATTGTTTACGCATCAAAGTTCGCTGCTCTAGATTCCTCTGACATTAAAGAGATGACGGACAGCGCCGACCAAAATCTAAAGCGTTTCTAATTAGAAATGACAGTTTATAATTACTCGAGTGAGGATGGACAAAAAATATGGGCTGTTTAACGCCCTAGGAAGCAGTCACAGAAAGTAGATAGACGTCGGTGTTGCCATGTTAGGAATATTAAAATATAAGTGACGAAACCCTTATTCATTCGGTGATAAAGCAAGGGGATTTAATCATCACAGTACAATTTAAAAATATACAACATACATATCATCACGCCAAGTCCCTAACGGGGTAGGCAGACAGTAGAGAGCGCCAGTTCTCTCTAGACTTACATACCTCTTTCGCTTCGTCCACATTCATCAGTCTCTTCATACATGCTCGTCGGTTTCGAGTACTCTTAACGTTCCCGTCGTTGAGAGTCCGATCTATTTGATCCAGGTAGTTGGAACGTGGCCTTCCTTTGCCTCTTCTTGCACACACTTTTTCTTTGTATATCTGTTTCGTCAATCTTTCTTCACTCATCCTTTCTATGTGTCCAAACCAACGTAACATGCTTTTCTTCATCTTTAAAATCACGCCCTCATTCACGCCAGTCACGGATGTAAAAAAATATAGAAAGACGTAGTGGCCAAGGGGTTCAAGCAGTTGCCTGCGACGCAAAGGTCGCAAGTTCGAATCCCGACTGTACCAATGAGTTTTTCTGAACTTAAGTACAGTGATTAGTCACACCACGAGCTTTACGGTGAAGGAAAACATCGAGAGGAAACCTGCATACGTCTGAGAAGCAATTCAAAGGCGTATGTATAGTCGTGCTTGAGTAACGGCGATGGACTCGCCATCTGTCACGTTGGCACCCTAATATACCTCTGGCGGAAAGTGGGTGTGTGGGTATTACCTATACACCTCTGCCTACCCCTTCGGGGACCCTTGTGGGAAGGCGTGAGGATATATTATTTTTATTATTACGAAATTAAGATATTAAGATAGTGTAAATGTACTAATACATAGACATACATGTCATCACGCTGAGTTCCTTATGGGGTAGGTTAGGTAGGGCCAGTACGAATTTAATAATTATATTGTTATTAATTAGTCGTCACTGTTAAAATATAGATAAAATATATAACAAACCAATTTTATTTGCTTTAAGTATAAATATTATGACCATGCCTTCCAAGCGCACGTGGGTTTGATCCCTGCCCAATAGGTATAATTTTGTAGTTAAGATTTATTTAAATAATTATCAGACCAATTCATTTTTACTACTCAAGCGACGTGTTCCAACCGTTGCCAAAGGAAATAGTGCCTAGGATGCTGGCTTCATAATCCCGCAGGATAGAATTGCACTTTAAAAATATATATGAGTAGTAAGTATATATAATTATGTACTATACATATATATATATATATATATATATATATATATATATATGTATATATGTATAGTAGTGAGTATATATATATGAGTATATAACAGTGACGGAATAAAAATTACTGTAACTCTATTCCTATCGAGTATATGGGTAATTTGAGTCTCGTATTTTTATTGCAGTAATTTAAAAGATTAATATAAATAGACAGAGCTTGAAACAGGGCCACAAATGTCAGAATCATTCTTATATATGCCCACAGTTATTTTAAATACGAATTTCTTCGAGTTTTCATTTCCACATTGGCAGTATAAACATTGCTTACTAGAAATGTTCATCTTTACGTCCAATGGACGTTCCGTAAATTTTTTAAAACTATTATTAGATGTTTAACTTTAATTACGACTTAGTTCCTGCAACTCTTTAGCGGTAGTTTTATTTTTAAACATTATTTCATGTTAAGTCATTGTTTTGACAAGCGTAAATTATATTTTTTCAATGGCAGATAATTATGCTTTGTCATATACTAAGTGCTACTTTAACAAATTTTACTAATATTATAAATGTGAAAGTTTGTAAGTGGATGTTTTTGGTTCTTTCACGGCCATACGGCTCAACCGATTTGGCTGAAAGTTGAAATGGTGATAGCTTATACCTAGAAATAGGACATAGGCTACTTTTTTATTTTTTTCTTGAAAATTTCAAAGTTCGAAGTTCAGCTAATGTATGTTGCTCTTTCACGGCATAGCGGCTGAACCGATTCTAGCAGAAAAATTTCCATAGCTTCTTTTTCGAACTCCACGCGGGCAAAGCCGCGGTATGCCCGCGTGGAGTTCGAAAAAAGTTAGTTAGCTAGTTGTTCATCTATGTGCAATTTTTTTTTCTTTTTTTTTTTTTATACGACAAGAGTGGCAAACAAGCATAGGGCCCACCTGATGGGAAATTGTTACCGTAGCATATTTACACTCACGATACCGAAGTATCACTTGCGCGTTGCCACTCTGTGCTGTGCTCCCCAAGGAGCTCATTACTGGAAACCTTATTCACCTCGTAGGAACACAACACAATAAATTGTGTTATTTGGCTACGGACTTCTATAAGGTGGAGGTCCTGCCCCAGTCGGGCAGCTCCAAATTCGAACGGAAAATCCGTTATGCCCTACCTCTCTTAAAATAAATAGATAATTTCATCCAATTCCGTTCAGTATATAGTTTTTGCGTGAAAGAGGCACAAACAACCTGACAGACTTTCGCATTTACATTGTTATAAGAATAGTAGGGTAATAAGCCTGATCGTAGGACATATAAAATATATCATTTCCTCTATTATTTTGCTACTCAATAGGTACTAACATTGCGCAACCATTGAAACAGGAAAGACGTACAGTACAAATGTATATACAAGTAAAGCCTTAATATTTTTTAACTATCTTATCACACTATCAAAGGAACACACGTTGCCTTTTAACTAAAGAACTCAAGAAGTTGAACCATTAAATAGGAATGTTCGCTAATGACATCGAACAGTGTAATTAGAGTTGGATATAGCTGCATAGTAATAGGTTCTTTACTTTTCTGAACTGGTTTAATACGGCTTAATGCTGTATCTATTCACTTCATTAGCGAACCAATGATAAGAGAGGCGATATTTCAGGATGGGTAGTTGCATAGATTACAATGCCTGTTCTTATTTTATTGGACCTTATTTAGCACGAGAAGTCTATCTTCACTAGAAATGTAATTTTACTATTTGAATTAAAGTAGGTCCCAGCAAAAACCCACTAGCATAATTCTGAAACTTTATTTCGACACGAACCACACGTTCAAAGTGTGCGCAGCCTAACTCGGGCAATTGCAAGAAGAAGGCCTAATAAATAACTGTAAAAAAATAGTTCACAATATCAATACAACAATATAATTCTATATTTATAGAATTAAGGTAAATATAAATCCTCACAGCTTCCCACAAGGGTCATAGATGTATAGGTATAGTATTCAGACACTATACATACGCCTTTGAATTGCTTCTTAGATGTATGCAGGTTTCCTCTCGAACTTTTCCTTCACCGTCAAACTCGTGGTGTAACTAATCAACGGACTTATGTTCAGAAAAACCCTTTGGTACAGTCGGGATTCGAGCTTGTGATTTTTGTGTCGCAGACAACTACTCGAACCAATCGGCCACCACGGCTTAATTTACTTTAGAATTAGGATATGTACTAAATAAATTTACCTGAACGGTTGTAATTAACTGTAGCACAAATAAACTGCTATTATGATAGTAAAATCTGCCTTTTCATTGTAATTTTCGTTCGCTGAGAATTACAAGTGCGGGCCTGAGGGAAATTTTTCATTGAAAGAGAACCGAACAAAAACAGGAGCGACATTAATCAGGCAAAGAGGCAAAGGAGGACAGTAAAAACTTCCTTCTACTGAGTAGTTAAGGGTGTTGCGCTTAGCTAGATGGATTGAGTTTTTCTTTAGAACTCTTTTATACAGAGTGCAGTAAGTACAGTCAGCATATGATCACGTATGTCAAACTACCGTTTACTTTTCTTTTACCATCATATATTGTATATGAAATGATTACAGCTCAAACTGATAACTATAAGTCTGTTGGTATGCATACTGGTAGATATTTACGTCAGTACAATATTAAAAAAATATCATAATTGGCTTAGACCTCACGCCCTCCCACAAGGGTCCCCAAGGGTAGGCAGAGGTGTATAGGTAATAATCACACACCCACTTTCCGCCAGAGATATATTTTAGATGCCAACGTGACAGATGGCGAGTCCGTCACCGTTACTTAGGCTTAGACCTTTACCATTAGAATACCAGTGGAACCCGTGAATAAGTAAAGTAACTAAAATAGTAAAAATACATATTTTATTCCACTACAAAAATATCAAATAACATAACTAGTTCCTTTTAGGCGTAAGACTGTAATAGGAGTCTGCTCTTCCGTAGCTTAGTAAATTTTCTAAAAGTAAATTTATTTTTCTTATACTGTAACAACTTTTATAGATTACAAACTAGTAATTCTGGCACAAACATTCTGGTTAGCATGCACAGCCTTATTTCCAACAGAAGTCCTATAAAATTAATTATTAAGATAACATTGCTTGGTAGACTTCAACTCGATTGAAAAAGAAAGTGTGCGTAAGAAAGTGAATGGTGTCGTGTGATATAGCTCCACAATGTCGGGGGAAGTAGTTTTATGACCCTGGCACCCTCTACGGAGTAAGTCCGGGTTGATTCCTCGGTGGCATAGTACACGTAAAGTTTACACATAAGGATTCGAAATATGTTTTCGAATAAGACTCTAAGCAGGCAAGACTCGTATAAGGCGCTCATTCGTTTGTACAAGGAAAAGTGGAAGGCTACAAATGATGCCGTAAATCACCTACGCGATGGAGTGGCTAGATTAAATCGGCTGTGAGCGTGCAAGAGCGGAACGAGGATAACAATGAATAGAGGAAAATAGAATGTCGTCCTCCGATAATAGACCTCCAATGACATTAGTTGAAAGTAAAACTTCTAGAAAATACTATATACTACTATTCTATAAATTTTCTGGTATGGTTCATTCATGTGATGGTTGGGCATTTACAAAAGCGAACTCGTACAAAAGAATTGACAAAACCAATAAAAAAAAATTTTTGGTCGGAGAGGAATCAAGTCGAATTGATGATGATAGACCTACATTATATCATCAAGCCGAATTCCTCACAGGGTATACAGAGAGAGTGGGGGTACCAGTTCTCTTACAGTCAATCACTCAAAATTACAGACCTTTTTTGCTTATTCATCAGTTCTTACATATATGCTCGTAGATTCCTAGAACAGTTGATGTTCCGCGATGTTCTATAACTTCTTCTTTCAGAATCGGACGATATGGATAGCATAATAATTTGTCATGCCTATACGGAATTGCTGATCAGTTTAAGAAAAAATAATGTAACAAGAAGAGATTTTCTTAGCTTCAAATGCTCAATACGTGATGTACTTATAATGGGGTAGCTAGATTTATCTGCATTTAAAGCGTCTACTATAAAAGTAAGAATGCACAAGCGTCTTGAGACGTCACCCCAGTCCGCTGCAATTTTACGAGC
Organism: Drepana arcuata; assembly: GCA_016069955.1. Lineage (NCBI taxonomy): Eukaryota > Metazoa > Arthropoda > Insecta > Lepidoptera > Drepanidae > Drepana > Drepana arcuata. Next base: position 108,174 of record JACCPG010000798.1, on the reverse strand, counting down.
GACTGCCCCTCGGCAGCCGGCAGCCCCTTGCAACGCACAGTCGTGCACAGGACTTACGTTTACTATACGTTTGTGCCTTTCCGTGATATTTTAGGAATTTAAGCGAAGGGTTGCATAAGGCTTTCCTTATATAGGTTTTCCTCAAAGCTATCTCATGTATTACTAATTATGGAGACCTCACGTTGGATCTTAGTTTTAAATTTTCTCATCGCTTCTTATAAGAATGGCTTCAATTAAAGACGAGTTTCGTTATCGGGTGACAGTCCGTGTTTAGTTTTACGTAATACTTTTGAACTTTATCAAAATCTTAAGTGTTATAGTATTTTACGTAGGTACACAGGTGTGAAAGTGAGTTTATGTTCCTACACAACTCTGCCTACCCCTACGGTAACCATTTGATTGTGGGAAGGGAGGTGTGGTACTTATACCTAATAAAAATTCTTTGAAATCGCCTTGTCAATCTATTTCTAACTGCAGACTGTCATTAATTATCAGTTTTTATCGAATATCGTGACGATGATTTATTGCTATCGAATAATATCGATAAAAATGTAACGGCCCAATTACAAGTCATTTATGAACTCATGCATATAAATCAATGTAATCATAGAGTAGGTTTCGAGTTAATAACAGGCTAGAAGCCGACACGAGCCGTGCGGTTTGAGAGGCGACGGGGATCTATCATTCACGCCTGCTATAACTAAGAACAGTTCAAAGATATGCTGGCACTACTTGAATCTTCAGCTGGCTCAAAGGATGATAACGTTGTATAACTGGGTTTGTAACGCGCGATTAACAAATTTCTTAATCTAGAACCAAACGTTTCAAGGGGGTGAGAATGTATGATGCTATCTGTTCCTCTTTCACGAAAAACTTGTGAAGGTAATTTGGCTCAGAGATAGGGTCTAAGCTGAATAAACACATCATATTAGTTTAATTCCAGGAAAAAATACGTGAAAAAAATATTTAATGAAAAAAATTAGAAAATGGAAGCGTGGGCACTACTTTTTAATTAGAAACTTGCCACTCACAAGGCCATGACGTCAGATGCCAAAATGTTCTCACTACTTTTGCTTTCCAGGAGAGGACATAATATAGGTATCCATATTACCTATGTGCTCTCCTTCATTTCAGTTAGACAAGCTTGATTTGTTTATTTATTTAAGGCACGAAACAAATTACAATAATGAAAAAATATAAGCGTACATAACAATCATAGTTACCTAGAACTAAACTGGATCGTAACTCAAAAAGATTTGCATATAGCTAAATAGTTATTAAATCATCAGAAAACGTAAAAGGTGAAAACATATCTAAACTCAAACATTTGTTGTAGGGTCTGTGGTTTACAATGGCGGCTCGTTTATTGATTACCAGCTTAACGGGGCCGTTGTTCAAGCAAATAGATATTTTAAAATGGATTCATTTATCATATAGTACCTACTAAAACAAAAGTAAAAAATATTTTATTACTTTCATGAATCCAATTGTCCAGTACTTCCGGTAAGGGAATGCAACTAAGAATAAACAATGCCAAAAGCAGGTAAACATTGCGTATCGTCATGAAAGCGTACACACCCGGAAAAATTGCCGGTTTCTCTCCAACTGCCTCGGGGAACAACAAGCTTTCCGAATTTAAAATTCTATTTCCGGACACTGCAGAAAGTTTAAATTGCTTGCAGTTAAATATACTCACTTAGCGCGATGGTTATTCAAATGGCAAATAAGAATTTTAAGTGATTTACAAATATAAACACACTTTTTGTCATACTGCAACAGTACAATATCCTACTCACTCCTACCTATTTACTATTCTTGCATATTATAATAGATGTTAGAGTTCGTAAGAATGTTTGATGAGCCAACTTTAATTTTTTGTGTGAAAAAGGAATCACACAAAATATGAAAGTTGTCTCAAAGATTATAAAGATCTCAAGAAAGATATTAGGGATATGTGTTAACATAAGATATGTTTCATTCCAGAAATAAATTTCTTGATGAAATCAAATTTACGCTGGTGACCGCGGGACACAGCTAGTAAACTTAAAATATCATAGACTCACGGCTGACTCTACGAGGTTTTACACGCTACTTATATTTTTTGTCTATATTCCAACTACAAACCGTATGTACTTCGTGGATAGTACTGAACGAATAGAACCTTGAAGAGTAGGAATACTGAAGACCCGTTTTTTTTTATTTTACCGTTTCAAACGGTATCTCCTCTGTCTTGTTACATAGGTACAAGAAATAGCTAAAATACGAATTGTTTGATCTAATACAAAAAATCTGTGCCTTTAAACCTACTAAAGAATATAGTGGCATTAGAATTGTCTAGTTACATAGTAAGTTTAAGCGCCATCTATCGTCGCTTTTAAAAAAGAAAAGAAAAACTTGCAACTTAATGGACTGTGAGGGTAATATGTAACCTTTTGGTGTACGTGGAACATAGATGGTGTTTTTTTTTATTGCAGCGTTCATATGAAGCGAATTTGGGTCGCACTTCCTAGATGGCGTTTGATCCGAACTAAAGCAGGCCTCCTCTCTTCAGACTCGTCAATATGTCAAATGTTTCTAATATTCTTTTAACTTTTGTATTTTATGTAACTTTGCTAATACCACAGAATACATAACAGTACTACGTACAAATGATGCTCTCCTTTGATGTCGAGAGAATGCCGCCATCTGATACAGATACAAATGGCGCTTACTTACTTACTTAAATTTACAGAGCACTTCGTTCATTCTAAATTGTACCTTACCTCCATGCGTATTAGAGTGCAATTTCTTTGTGTTCAGAAATTACCTACACTCCACTTTTAATAGCAAAGTAAAAAAATATGTACTAACAAAATTTATAAGAAGGATTTACCTATGCAATTGTTTTTCTAATTTCGTACTTATAAGTGTCATTGACTGCTTGTTCACTGGCCCCTTTTAAACAATTATATATAAGTGAATAATTATATATAGTATAATAGTTAAATAAATGATGTTGTCAAAACTAGGGATGCTTATATCTAATATAAAACACCAATACATTTTCGTAATATTTACTAATGCCAAATCAATCTTAAACACACATCAAAACAGACATAATATGCACAATCTCTCTTAATATTAATAAAAGTATTCTCTATTTTGTTTTTGGAAAACAAATTATTGATTTGTTATTCTCCAGCATATAATACTATAGAAGGATTAATAATATAAATATGTACAAAGTTCATATAAGGCACTTTTATAGTGATTTGCCGTAACAATAGTTGTATAAGTACAAATTATTATTATTTAATAAAACAATATGAAAGCCCGTCTGCTGATGGCACTTAATATGTTTCAAGGAAACTACACAGCTAATTGCTATGAAACACAATGATTTTTACATTACTAGTGCAGACAATTACATTATTTTGTACGATATTTTATCCTCTCATTTGCATCACAATATTTCATCATTTTGTTTTTATCATCAAACTTTATGGCATTGTGCATTTGAATTTATCATCATTAAATGCTATGTAAGATAATACATATCTATTTGTACATATTTAAAAAAAAGTGTGAATTTTTATGTTTTTTACTATTTGCTGAAGGCACATTATTACCAGGGTATGGGTTTTTATTGTTTTTTTTCTTTTGTCTTTACAAATATGACAGTATGTTCACGAATTTAGTCTTATGAGAGGGAGACCAAACAAAATTAAGTACTTACTTTATGAGTTAAAGTGGACGGAGGGTTGAAAAGTTTAAGCAAAACAAAATATTTAACTAGCATCGAAACAATTACTGACAGAATTACTTGACAATACTTTTTAAGCACCCGAACGGGGATAAAATATTATCTTCTTTGCAATTTTGATGAAAATTTTATGTAATTTTTCACAATTAAACGTGACAACAGGGTATTCCATTCACAATATTAATCTCAATATCAGATCTCTATATAGCTTTTAATATATCTTCCCAACACCACTAATTGGTTGAGAACTATGATATTAACATAATAAAATATTAATTAGAAATTAACACTTCTATTGCACTAAGCTTTAATCTGTATTATTATTGCTTTTATTATTATAATAATTAAGCTTAATTTTTTTTCTTTTACAATCCAATATGTCTACGACTAAAGGTGATAGAAAATTATAACAGTGAAATATTTGAGATAAATCAGCTTTGAAAAGTAGGTGAAATTACATTTGTAAAAACTATACTATTGAGATTTCACTAATATCCAAAATACAAATTTGACCAGGTTATTGTAATGGCTTAAAAGCTACGTGGCTATGCCTAATTGGTTTTATTGCCTCAGTATGATTTGTGTAGATATTAGAGATTGTTGAAATGAGTTCAAATAAATAATGCCAGATCTCTAATTTTTTATGAGAATTATTTGCAGAGATTCTCTAGAGATTGTAACGAGGCTTTTCCAATATTAATAGTCCATGTTATTCTTATTCATTATAATAGATATATTTTGGACTTTCCTATTTATAAATTTACTCTAATAATTAACCTTAATATTTCAAAATCCACGATATTGTAATAAAGATTAACATTTAGCAAAGTTAACAATAATTTAATCTCTTCTAACTTAACTATTCAATAAGCATTTTAACAATTTCTATATAGAACCAAATAATGTGTGAACGTTGTACAATTCATAAAGGCACTTGGGATGTACAAATATTCAATTTGTTTTCTATAAATATTTTAGCACTAAAATATAAAATACAAAGATCTAATTTATATTTAAACTAGACAGTTCATATACCCACTGACCAATATAAAAATATGTATTATTTTATTACAAGGAAGACATTCACGAGAATTTCAACTGATATAGCTCTCAAAAATTACTATAAAATATTAGTCTTTGGTTTTAAAGTTACATAAAATATTGCCGAAGTATATGTTAGGTCAATGAGTATACGAAGGGCTACATATTAAACCAATATCAGTCCAATATGAAGATTTAAGTTAATTCAAAGCGATTCGTTCGAAACAGCATCGTAGGTAGGTACTTACTTGACTGTCACTTGAAACTACCGCCATCTTGTTCTTCATAATTACGTCACGCTACAAAATGGTTGGTAGTTCTTACCATGTAGCGTAGTGATCCATATATTTTATGTAATGCGGTTTTTTCTGTTTTATCCAACTTTTAAGTCAGATGTCACGATAATTTGATTGCACATATGATTTATTCGAACAGCAGTTGGTAATAGAACACACAAAATGGCGTCTAAACACCATTAGAACTAAGTTTATTTTCGCATTTATTATTAGGATCAAAAGAAGCATTATGGCTAGTTAAACCGCTGTTAGAATTAAATACATAGTACTGTCATATGAAAAAGTACTTTCAATGTTCTAACTATTTGACGGCGCTAAAAGTGATGGTACTGTAAATACGTTTAACAAACTTCATTGTAAATTTGCATGTGCACACAATTAGCGCCAGTGTAGATTCGGGTAGCCTAACAACACTCGTGCTTCAACAACGACACGACAAAGCGACAACAGAAATACAATAAGTTACAATATAGTAAATATAGTCGATGGCGTGTGCCATTTCATATAAAAAGTAATAAAATGTTAATAAAGTTCATCATGTTATAAACATAACAGGCATATAAATGTTAATAGTTAGACTATTATAATACATAGTAAATGTTAACGTGAAAGGCCCAACAGCTATAGCTACATGGTGTTCGATGTTCCGATGATAATGTTACGCGTCATTCGACGCCGGCGTGGACGGCCGCGACTCCGGTTAGTTCCTCGGCGCCGTTAGCACTCACCTAGCCGGGTTAACGAGAAGAGAGAAAAACAGAATGTTAGTATCGATCAAAATGTCATGATCCGACTACACGAGTACCCAATCGCGAGACTTGAAACGCTGTCGTTGCGCTGCCAAAGCCGGTCAGCTGGGCTTACATTGCCAAAGTATTGTCGTGCAAGTATTTACGCGCTACGAGTGGAATTTATTTTGCATTGTGGACTGAGACACTACTTGCTCGAAATTACTTACGTAGGGAATGTAAGCCCGGCATTCATTTAATCGATAAACTATTTAATAGCAAATAGTTCCGTATATTGCAAAGGGTCCAAATTTAAAATGAATAAGAAATACAATATGGGGGCACAGCACGACATGCACTCAACAAAAGCGTAAAATCGTGATCTCGGATTGACGACTGGTGTGCGGAGAAAATAATCATAATAACAGAACTTATTGTTCAATATGAAAGGGGAGGCTATCAGGCATTTGCGCCGCGACATTGTTGTGGCCCAGTTAATTATTATACGGGTATCTTAATTAGTTTACGCAGTTAATGGTTGAAAAAATGTTAAGTCAATTTAGTATGATAATGATAATCTACAATATAGGATTAAATGCCCAATAGTTCCCACACGAGCAATACTTGACACACCGAGTTGGACGGTGGCGCCTGTGCGTCAAGCACTGCTCAAACAAACAAGCATTATAATAAATTGTATCACTTATGTATAACCATAACACCCAGATGCAAGTATGTAAGTTAACACATTGCTGCAAGTCTCAATAATAAATCTCAATAAATGGTAGCATTCTGTCGAAATTTGTTAATTATGTGATAACGTAATGTCATTACATATTTGCATGTTAGTGACTCATATAATATAAATACATAGTTACAAATATTCTGCAAGTGACAATAGCAGTTATGGTAGTGCACTTAAAGATTATATTATGTCAACAAACGGGAACTTGGCCTTGTGGAGTTGCATGTTAGTTGTGTGAGGCTACATTTTATTTCAGTCATCTTCCGACTGCACGTCATCAACTTTATCGACTGTACTTCTATTGTAACTGTATTAACTTTAACCGCGTAACTTGACCTCAGCTAATGAAAGAAAACGCTTAATATAAATTCCAGACAATTTATTGCATGTATATTTTCTGAAAATGCATTTATTTACAATCAACAACTGAAACAATAGATACTCTACAGAACATCATCTCGCTTATAGTTTATCAATTTTATAAAATTACGAATATAGTTTCTCTGAATGAATAATTTCATTTTATAATAAAAAAGCGTGTGATTACGTAATAAGGCATTTAGATGCCATCATAAATCCACAAGGACACAAGTGCATCTTAAAAATAGCCACTTTCAAATAAGAAAGTCGAATATAATAAACCTAGGGCAAAAAATAAAATAAAAACCACTAGCTTAAAAAAATCATATAAAATCTTAAGTTGACTAAGAGAAAGTTGTGATGATTATGAAAAATATCAAGTCAAAGGACTGGCATCGTTTTTAATACTGGGATTGATGGCACAAATTCTGAAAATGCTCTTTCCTTTGACTAATACTGGGCGAGATTCAGGAAAGAAGGATTTCACAACCGATCGAAGCACCTGCGTGGAGTCGATAGCATCTAAATTTGAACACTATGTTAGCTGAACGTCACTACAAATTTTACGTCACTACATTAGGACTTATAAATCCTTCTTCCCTCAAGTATATTAAAAATAAAAATGTCTACAAATTTCCTCAATTCAAGTCGTTCGATAAGTGCGTTCAAAGATGTTTCATCATATTTAATTATACTCACTGACAAAATGACCAAATTTGTAGACACCTTCAGATACCCGAAAAACATTACGATTGTTCGAAGGCACATGTTGTGATATCATTCATATCAAAGCATTGAAAACAACGAGAATATAATTTGGTTACGCTGATATTCAACTTTTAATTAAAATATGATAGAACAACGCCTCACATCACAACATGTAACAGATCTAAATATCTATAAAAAGAAATATAAAAATCACAGTTTCAAATTATGCAGTGTCACTTTAGATCGGGTATGAAGAAGAACATCTTACCTTCACACAATCTAAGAACGTAGCTAATAAGTACATAATAAAGTAAATAAAAATAGGGACACAGAGAGACAGGAAAGTAAAGCACCCACCCGCCTTAGAGAAGAATACGATTGCTAAAAACAATTTCTGTAGGTCGTGTTTAAACGAAGAACTTTCATGAAATTAACATTCGAGTCGTCATCGTCATATAGGATAAGCTAGCATATAATAGAAATAAAGTAGCCCATTGAGGATGTGCTCCATATTAAGCTAACACCTTTATATATTTTATGAAAGTTCAACGTTTAGTAATGAAGGCTAACCGGATGCAATCAAAAGCTGGTAACTACAAAAATAAATAGACATTTCGGTTAGCCCTCGAACAATGAGCGGTAAAAATCTACGAGCAAGCAAACGTATTCATCATAAGGCATGCGTGCGCGCGCGCTTCTCACCTTGTGAACAAAATGGCGGCGTGAGAGCGCAATGGCGGACGGGACGGACTAGGGCGCCGGTAAGGCCGTGCGCTGGTAGGGGTGCTCCCTGACCTGCGCGAGGCGACCCGCCCTCCGCACCATACCTACGCACATGCACGTTTAACATCTCTCCCTATAACACAATACTCTGTTACCCCCTTACCGACCAGTCTTAGTATGCAAGTGTACCAAAATTTCTCACTTTCATATATTTCGAGAATAAGATAGCCTCAGACGACCACTGGTGCGTAGCTCACGCTTAAGCAAGAGGGCATTACAGATTATGTCTGATACCAGCATTTAACAAACTTAGATTGAAGTCACTGGCATTTCACATTAAAGCTGGTATGGAAATAATTTGGCTCGGTCTACGTTTCATGATATAAATTTAAATGCTGAAAAGAAAAATAATCTCACAGAATACAGATTATAATAAAATATCTACGCTTACAATCGCAAATATCTATTATAGTTATCGCTGCCAAATACTAGTCAATGTTCATCCTGAGTATGCTATATATACCACGTAATTTAAATGATTAAGAAACGAGAAATTTATTTTGGCAGTAGTATAACTAATTTCTAATATTATGCTTATGCCTACATAGATTATCTATTCACCTATTATTATTATTGCTTTGGAAAAATAACAAAATAAAGGCAAATTTAGCGGACGTTTATGTCCGGTCAGAGTATAAGAAAATGGCTGGTATCGATAATTTCATTTAATACATTGACTCGACAGTGTGAACTGCGGCATAATAAACCTAGGCAATAATACGGTTGTATAATATTTTCATAAAGCTCACTCTTTTCTAACCTAACTAGAAAAATCTTTAAAAGATACTAGAATAATAACTTAGCCTATGGTATGTGTATAAATATAATAATATGGCTAATAAATTAATAAGTTACGGTGTATAATTTGTAACAATAACATTCTCTAAAAACAATACGCTCAATTTCAAAATGCTATTGTTAGAAAAAACATTTAGTCGCCAAGAATGTTCCATATTTGTTCGATCGAGTGTATACCGCTTTATTAATTTTGTAAGTTCTGTTAAGAATAGTTATAAAAAGTAATATCAGTGTTATATTTCTCGTAGATCGAAATTTGTATTTGGTCCCTTTTGCTTGTAATCGCTGAATTATCATTTCATCATTGAGAGATAATCACTACACAATAAAAATCATATCTGTTATTCACAAATCCAACTGAAAATCTAGAAGGATGAAAACCTCATGCTTTTGAGTGCATTTTTAGCGTCAATGAAAAAAAACTGAGTCCGAATGAAGTTTGAATCTACTTAATTGTTAATTTAATTAGTTATGTTACAAGCAAGGGTTATCACAAGAACTACAAGATGATGGGAACTAATATCTAACCGCCGTTGAAACGAAGGATCTATCAGTAACAATGTATGCAAATAAATATAATAAAAGTTATATATCTTTGTATAAGAAACATCGGTAACTTAAGAGTTTTATTGGCAGTACCGTCAGATGAATCTACCATTCTCTTCTAGGTACACTATTAGGTACGCCAACTGCCATATCTAACGCAACAGTAATATAGACTTGATATAAAGTACTCCTCGATTTATATTACTCTGAATAAATAATAAAATAAAATTGTATAATATATCTTTGACTGTACGAAAACATAATTATAATTTGTTTGTTACTATACAAAACGGACGTAACTGAAAACAAAATACGTAAGCACGTAAATAAAACCAAGATGATAACATTGGAGGTACAAAAAATAGAGTCGCTAAGTAGACGATAATATCTTAAAACAATAAAAATATCTTATACTACGATTGATGCTTATATGATTGTCAGAAAGCCCTGTCGATTCAGAGTGCTAATGATCAACAAGGGCGGTAATTATGATGCGTAGAACGATACGGAGCCTGATGTTGCCTGACGTATGTTAATGGCTGTCGCGTTTGCGGCCACTGTCAAAAGCCAGCTAGCAGATATCTCGACGCTGCAAACCCCATTAAAATAATTTTATTTCACACACTATAAAATCTGACACCATGTGTTAAATTTAAACTCTCTACATTAGTCAGTTAGTGGTGTGTACGCAGGTACGTCGTACGTAGGTCGTTATTAAATTACTTAATCAATAGCGGAGATCTAGCTGCAACCAACGAGTGTTAATCTACTTTTGTATGGTGACAAGACTTGGACAACATGAATGCGGACTGGTCAACAGTAGCGTTGAGTAGTCACACATGTATATACACCGGGGAGGCCTATTGCCCAGCAGTGGGAGGTACCACGCTAACAGTAACCGATTTTAAACTTAACATTACTCTTGACCGATTACGTATGGAATATAGAATATATGATAAATGAAATTATGATCAAAATAAGCTATGCTTGATCAGAGCTGGGGACATGCACGGATAACATATAAAAACTGGTTCTTTCTGCAGCATGCGGTTATACCCTATAACTTTTTTTTTTATAAAATGTTGCCTTTTGTATTTTGTAGACCAATTATACTTTAACAATTATGTAATCTATAGTCTTAGGGTCCCTATATGGCTGCCGAGTGTTTCATTAAGTTTCGAGTCTACTGGACAATTGTAGATAATGCCCGGTACCGTGTGAGTAGCGTTAGTACAGTAACGATGTTTGATAACAACTAATTATGATCCCATGCTTTGAATACTTCGACAGTTAAGTTAATAAAGATATAAATACTATTGTTTATTTCAATCAATATCATAATCCTAAAAAAATAAATATATTTGTATACCTACGTAGCTACAAAAAATTGCAAGTTTTTTTTTGGTATATAAAGTTTCACCATTACCAATGAAGCTTAAATTCTGACAATGCTTATGCTAAGCAATTCAGAATTAAATTTGCTAGGTTTTTTTATACTGCACAATTATTATCATACTATCTATATAAATATCAAATTGTGAACCTAACCATAAATTTGTCATCACTCCGCTTCATGTAAGGAAAGCTTCTTCAAGGTTCAAAACTGTAGGATAGTCAAAAGCTATGTGGGATCTGTTATCAAACATCGTGTTTTATAGTAGCAATAATAATTAGCGGGCAAATAACCCACCCGTATGGTCCGCGGTGGCGTACTCGGTGGTGAGCAGCGGGTTGGCGGCTGCGGTGAGCGCGGCGTAGTTGGCGTAGTCGTAAGGCGAGGCGTAGATGAGCTGGTGCTGGGGCTCGCCGGGAGAGAGCAGGCCGGCAGCAGCACCTGCGCCTCCACCGTTGAGCAGTCCCGCCTGCCCCGGCCCCGACATGCGCGGCGACAGGATCAGAGGCGCGCCCAGAGGCGCCGGCGAGCGCAGGGCCACCGACCCCACGGTGCCTGGCGCCAGCAGCCGCTGAGTCTCCGCCGCTGCCGCAGCCACACGCCTCCACTCCTCCTCGGCTGTAGGGTCGCCTTGGTTGTAACAAGCGTAAGCTATATCGCTAACCCGTAGCCAGGGACCACGTTCAGTGACCATATCGACATTGCTTGTATCGCTTCATAACCAGCAAACATACAACCCTAGAGATCTCAGGGTCAGTTTCAAAGATATTGTAGTACACGAAGGTGTAACAGCTCTTTTTGGAGAAAGCCCCGATCTTCTCTTCAAAATAGAGTATTTATTATATAATACTATATAAAACTATTGAACTTATCTGAAGGCATAATGCTGTGTAATATGTTGGTTATGTCAATATCAAGTATATTATGCACTGATTGTTTAAATGAAATGCATGTGTGGTCATAGTAAGCGGTATGCACCTCTAGAGATTATATGCTCCTTGGTTTTATTTCAGAATAGCCGTCATCCCATTAACTTTGTATACTATGGACGCATGCGTAAGACGAGCACGCAATTTTGTTTCAATAAAGTAGTAAAATTGCGTACTCGTCTGAGCCCACTGCGGCGCATGGTTACTATGCATGGTACTTAGCTTCATTCAGTCTGTATCAAATACCTATTAGATAGATGTCGTCGACACCGGGCCACCCACTCGATGAGCACGAATAGCTACGTGGTATATTAGTGTCTGAGGGCGAACACAGCATACGCTGCAATGGGTCGGCACCATTAGCTTAAATCAATAATTCCCCGTATTTCATTTCTTTCAGGTTTTAGAAATATACTACGACTACTTAATATAAACTTGATTGAAATGTAATATTGTAAAACTATGGTTTTTCTGGAAAGCGGTGCCTAATAGTGTGCTAATCTCATGGTTAACCTTTTAAAAACGTCTAAGGGAAATTTACACTCATTGGATTTTGGTACTTAACACTCTTGATATTCGGTTCCAAACAAGTTGGCACTATAAAGACGGTCATCATGAAAATGATACGACAGCAATGATTTTGTAATAGTCAAACGCAGTTTTTGATAATATTCAAGTACCGGCAACGCTTTCTTGGAAACCATAACAAAACAACTGTTCAAGTGAAGTAATTTCGTCCGGTTTGTAATAATTACCTTATTAACTACAAACATTCTAGATATTTTGAAATCTTTCATCAAGGTATATTTTGCAATACACGAGTAAAAGCATTACTTCATATGAACATTTTACAACACACGACCCTGAAAACTGTGACCACAATGACGCCTTTGCGATAAGGGAACTAGAATGGCCCATGTTAATAGTTAATAACCATAACATGCCACAGATAATTTAAGTTAGTCATCTTTGCAGTCGTTGTGATGACTCACTTCAACAAACAAGTCAAGATGTACTCGCATTAATAATAGGAAATGAATGAATGAAAAGTTCCGTGAATAAAATGTACTGCGCTAAGAAACAAATGCCTTTCTACAAATTACGACACTAATCTATTCAATGTTTTTATCTATATCACATTACGTTATTTTTTGAATAGGTATAAATTTACTTTGAAACTTATCTCCCCTGAAGTAACTATTAATACTTATTAAGAGACTATCGTAGAGATAAATTCATTAAAAATACAAATCTGATAATAATTAAGATTATGTCGTAAAATGCTAAGGAAATATAAATAAAGCTAAGCCTTATTAAGGCTTCTCGTGATAAGCTGGTTGGAACATTTCTAAGCCCGAGCATTGTTATCTATCGTGGCAATGCTGCCAGTCTTCTTGGCACGTTACCGCAGCATAACGTTTTCTATCGAGCAAGTCGGTTGTTCTTGCAAAAAGAGTCGTGGTGGCCGAGTGGTTCGAGCAGTTGCCTGGACGCAAAGGTCGCAAGTTCGAATCCCGACTGTACCAATGAGTTTTTCTGAACTTAAGTACAGTGATTAGTCACACCACGAGCTTTACGGTGAAGGAAAACATCGAGAGGAAACCTGCATACGTCTGAGAAGAAATTCAAAGGCGTATTTGTATAGTCGTGCTGGAGTAACGGCGATGGACTCGCCATCTGTCACGTTGGCACCTTATATACCTCTGACGGAAAGTGGGTGTGTGGGTATTACCTATATACCTCTGCCTACCCCTTCGGGGACCCCTGTGGGAAGGCGTGAGGATAGATGTTGTTTATAGTTACTGTTGTATATAAACTTAAGCTAATTAAGTAATATCCATACTATTATCATAACCATAATAATATCCTTCTTATGCAATCAGTATCAACAGACGAGAACTGGGATATAAATAGGCACAGAAAGGCATTTTATCTTGAGGCGTGGCTACTAAAATGTAGTGATGACCCTTAAGTAACCCAATTTTCCAAATCCAAAAGTCATGTTTTTTTTCCATGCACCCGAAACTAATCATTCCCTCCTATTTGAGCCCAATTATAAAATACATTTGAAGTAAATTATATCAGCACACTTTATTTATATACAGTTCAAAGTCGCATGGTGAGGGACACTTAAATTATCTATAAGAAAACGTTATTTGATTGAAATAGCCAGAAGATTTATAAATATTTGACTTGAAAGGTATGTATATATATAATATATATAAGAATAATAATATATCCTCACGCCTTCCCACAAGGGTCCCCGAAGGGGTAGGCAGAGGTGTATAGGTAATACCCACACACCCACTTTCCGCCAGAGGTATATTAGGTGCCAACGTGACAGATGGCGAGTCCATCGCCGTTACTCCAGCACGACTATACATACGCCTTTGAATTTCTTCTCAGACGTATGAAGGTTTCCTCTCGATGTTTTCCTTCCCCGTAAAGCTCGTGGTGTGACTAATCACTGTACTTAAGTTCAGAAAAACTCATTGGTTCAGTCGGGACTCGAACCTGCGACCTTTGCGTTGCAGGCAACTGCTCGAACCACTCGGCCACCACGGCTCTTGTATATGTATATACCATCAATTAAATATGTCTGTATTTCTCGTGGTTTGTAACTAATGCAAAGCCTTATTAATTTGAAACGAGGTCATAATTTAACTATTATTTGAGACAACTTTAAAAACGCAAGCAATCAACTATTGTAAGTTCTTAGCTTAAGTATAATGGTTTCTAACCACGCGCATTACGGCGAAGGAAAACATCAAGAGAAAACCTGCATACGTTTAAGAAGAAATTGAAAGTCATGTGTCGTCGTTTTTAAATTCCGACGATGGACTCGCCATCTGTCAATATGGCACCAAAAATATATCTCCGGCGAAACCTGTGTATTTGGGTAGTACCTAGACATTTCTACCTACCCCTTCGAGGACCCTAATTGGAAAGCGTGAAGATATAATATAAAATATATGACCGCCCAATGGTCAACGGTTACCGTTCCGTAGCCTTTCAATATCATAAGCGCTAAGCTGATTTTACACAGGGACGAGGTAGGAGGTCGTGTACGTGACTTCACCATAAGAAATAAATCTTTGACAGAAATTTTGTATTTTTGTAAGCTGGGATTGAAATCTGGATACTGTCACACCTCTGCCTGGGTCATGCGTCGCCATTCAGGGACACTGTATATATATTTATATATAAACTTCATACTTCCCCGTAAGTAAATCTGCAGCTTAAAATATTCAAACGTTTTTGACTTTAGTCCTCAGGTGTTCTTTAAGTGTCCTTTCCCATAGTGTTTAGTAAAAGCCTTATTGCTACGTTATTAGTGACAAAACATGAATGCGACCATACTTATGAGGCACTGACCGTTGACAGGCATAACCGCTTTCGCGCTAGAGTCGCGATATGTGCCATTTATGATTGCCAACTCCATAAGCTGACGTTTCTTTAGTTCGTCTTCACCGTCAGCTTGCTGTGAAAAAAATACCATCATTGCTTAACTAAAAGAAGTATACATATTTAGGTAAATTTTATTACGCGGTGTCCTTCACAAAGTAGCAGAGAGATTACAGTGTCTGTTTTCTCTAGACTTACACACCTTTTTCGCATCATCCAAATTCATACATGCAAAAATAAGCATAATTAAATAAAACTCGATTTATGTTGTCCCAGACCAACATACGGACTTGAAACAAACTTCGGATGCTTCTTGAAACCCAAGGGTTTCGTGATCCCGGCTCGTACTAATTAAGCAGCTGTAGAGAGAAAGGAGAAATCGGAACTCCTGTTAAGTAAGGTATCCAGAACTACAGGGAATGTCCTTAGCTGTGGTAGAAGAAAACCCGTATATCCCTTTTTCTATTATACTATATTATAATATAACCACTTCTCATAAGGTCAGCAATACGTAAATGATATTTAAGGTATTGTTTATGCCTTTACGGTAACCTAGCATCAGACTGTCACTGAATGTCCGTAAGCCACCTATGTAGTACAGGACATATGCTATTTATTTAAGATTTATTAATAGTGTACGCAACTGACTACACATAATGTATGCAAATGTTTATATCAACATTGCAAATGCCGAAGTTGAGTACTGAAAAAAAACTGTAGGGTTTTATCTTGAATGTGTAATTCATTACCATACTTGGCCTGGAATTAGGTCAGTAGTGAGTAGTAACACTTATTAATTAGCATTAATGAGTACTGCACAAGGTACACCACTGTTTAGTAAGATTCTTGGGTGCTAACTACAATATTTCACATTACACGGACACCGAATTTATACGCAGGATTAAAATACTCATATGAGGCGCTATTGCGTAATATGCAAGATTCAGCCGTCAAGTAGATAGATAATCCATGATAGAAATTATAGTCATTAACGCGTATCGCTTTTGAATAAAAATATATTCAGTAGGTTGAGGCATTGGACAGAGACACTTGGAAATCATGGGAGGAGGCCTTTTCCCAGCAGTGGGATGTACCAGGCTAACATCATCATCATCATCATCACCACGTTGGTTGATGTTGTTTGTTGAGGTTGACTAACAAAATTATTTCCAAATCAAATAACAAAATATAATTATATAGTACTTACACGAAAAAATTGTTAAACGTAAAAGGCCTCTTAATTGAAGCAAAGTATAAATAAGCCTACCACTGAATTGTCATGTTATGCAGGAATGTTCAGTAATTTTCGGAATTCTGTATTTCGAAGAACTTACTCATAGTTTATTACTTTTATAAAAAATATCCGACTAGGTGGGGTGACGATTTGCGAAGGACTGCTGGCAGATGCTGGATGCGGCAAGCTGAAGACAGGGCGCTATGGCGCTCATTAGGGGAGGCCTATGTCCAGCAGTGGACTAGAGTGGGCTGATGATGATGATGATAAAAATCTCACATCAAACAAACAGGATTGCTCATCATCCATTTCCTACTTAAATTTAAGAGTATGACGCGTATCGATGTTATTCATGAAGCTCCCTTAATTCTTTTCCATTCCATCACTTACATTACTTGGAAGTATTTTGCAGTTTTCCTTTGCTTTCTGTACTTACTGAGGTTTAGGTGTTAGCGCGTCATTTTACAAGATTTCTGTTACAAACTCCGACGTGTTAATGCATGGTAAATGCCTGGCTCAAAGTTCTCCTCCATAATATCTAGACGTACGAGTATCAGATAAGCAATTGATCTGACCTTCGAACCTGCAGCTGATATCGCAATCGTATAGTCCACATTAACAGTGTCCATTTCACATGCATGACTCAGGGAGATAACTTTTTGCTTGATAAGACATCGCGCAGCTGTTCGAATATCCCGAAAATTTGTTTGCTATGGCAATGTCAGAAATACGGTGCGTACAAGGAAATTGTATACTTACTGGAATAAGCAGACGCTTGACCTCATCTACAGCCCTGGCAAGCTTGATCTTTGCCCTGTTCTCAGTGTCTTCCACTGTGAGTAAGACGTGGAGGTCGTCTGCCAAGTGCTCCCAGTTGGGCTTACCCCTGTTTGCATCCTCCTGTAATTTATCAATGATCTATTGTAGATTCCACGAGAAGACAGTTCTCCATTTTCACTCACTAGATGGCGGTACCTACACTCAGATATGGTGCTACGATTTTAGAATTCGTATTTCGTAGATTCAGAAGATCTCACCTCTAATTATCTTTTCCACGATATTGTAATATTATTATTACTTATTCTATTTAAATATTTTTCGCACAAAGTTTTAAGAAAATATACTAAAAACAAATAAAACCAAATATAGTTATCATGCAATTGTGAAGACAACGAAATACATTATTATCCGCATTTTAATGAAGTAATAAACGTATTATAACAGATCTTTTAAATTACATGTGTATATTTGAAATTGGAATGCCCGTTGCTATTCAATAATGCTATAAACGGAGCTGACTATATTATAAATAAAAGTACTTAGAGCTGTTTAATTCACTATCATGGTGTAAAACAAACTTTTTATTCTTGGAAGTTTCTCGCGTAGCTGATGTATTTACAGACGAAGTCGCGGATGTAAAACTAGTTATTAATAATGATTAACGATATTTTGAGGAATTCACGTTACTGTATCGTAAATTTATACAAACTAGAATTTACTTAAATATTTTAACCTGACCTGAATCCATTTGAAGCTGCGTGAAAATTAAATGAAGAATAAATTATACATGCAGTTTAATTGCAATTTTAGTAAGACAACTCCTAGTGTGTTATGTCAGTCATAGGTTTCATGGAATCCGAATTTCATGGAAGTGAGTCATTTTGTAATATTACCTATGCACATGATGCAATGCTCTCGCCACATTATTACAGTGCTGGGATTTACCAAGACATTCTATTGCCATAATTATTTGAGAGTGCGAGAAGAACAGATTTATTTATAAACGTCTTATACATATGTCCCTTTCACGCGTTTGAAGAATGACACCAAGTTTAAGTCATGGTAGGGCCCCTTAGGAATCACAACAAAGGAAAAAATAGGAAATATGCGTTATTTTGCGATTAGTAGAACTAAAGTTTGTACAGTACTTTAAACTGGCGTTGGTCAGAAACAACAGGAAATGGGGGAGGCATTTGTAAGTATTAAATACAAAGTAATAATAATAATTTTACCTTTTTCTTATCCCTCATCGATCCTTTTCCTCTGACCATAATTTTACATCCTGTTTCTTGCTCTAGCTGTTTAGCTGTCATGCCTCGGGGACCGAGGATTCTGCCCACGAAGTTGAACTGGAAGGAAAAATTAAGTAATTAGCATAACGGCGTGTAAATGGTTACTTATGCTGCATGTCAATGATATATAAAAGCTTTTATTTTAACCACCTTTAAAAATTGAGGTTCATAATTTACCATATTCTATCTTAGATGTCGCATACTCGTCATTACGCTTACTGAACGTAAACCGAATTTGATGTCAATATCCAAACCATTTTATGAGTAACATTATCAAGCAGAATTACAGTGTTTTCACTTAAAGATAGGTGAAAAATCTATGGCCGAAGATGATATAACCCACACACACACGTAATCACCCAATTCAAGTGACTACATCTAATGGCATTAGCTGCGGGATTAATTACTCGCTTCGCTACACATAAACCATATTTCCTGTGCACACACACGTACATCACACATACGTGTAACCTCAATTTGTAAGCTTCAAAGCATCGGTCAGCTCGCAGTATATGAACTGTGAACCGGTATCATTCTGCCGCCCGCGAGTAAAGCTGCGAAATGGACCAGTTGGCGCACGGCCAACTTACGCAGTTTCACACTAGTTTTTCTAAAGGGATATTTCAAGGAACTAATGGTGTAGTTGGTATACGTGTACGTATTAAATAAACACAGTAAATAAAAATCGAGGCTACAAATTCGTCACATACGTCTCACGCCAAATTGTCTCGCGTGACAGCGTGTTAATTACTTCAAGATGTTATTACTCGCGATAGAGTAACTTTGCGAAAAGTGACGTCTTTGAATTTCAATTACACAGCCTAAGTTGTATTGTTAGGACAAGAACGAGCGAATCGGGCATGTGTTAGATTTACGGATGACCAGATTCGTATCTACATTTGATTTAATAAGAAATATGATACGCGGAAATAAGCGACCCTAACAAGTCTGAGACAACATTCGTTACCCGTCATGGCCCAGTGCTAGTGACTGTGATAGACGACAAATTGTAAATCACTCAAAGAACAGACGGACCGAAGCTTGGCAAGCCGATTCATATCTCTATCGAACAAGTAAAATCCTGCACATACAATTTTTAAACGAATCAAAATATAAATTAATACATGATTCAACGTTTAAGTATTTACGATATGGCTATTAAATGTGACAAGCAATGCTTTTATCACAGTTTTAAATATCGAATGAAAATAGAAATAAGAAACAAGTGTTTTAATAACAGAAACGACTTTAAGCTGGCAGTAACATAAATTTTTTCACATAATATTGTCACATATTTACATTCATACATTATTACGTCGTTACTCCAGCAGTCTCGGGAGTATGAGCAAGCGATATCCGAAGAGTTGTTTTGTTAAGAATCTTTTTTGTCAACCCAGTCAACAGCCAACCCTGTTGGGTCGAATTCGTTCCTCTTAAGTGATGACAATAGTTAACAAATCATTGGTTGGTATAACCACATACAATTAAATACATGCATATAATGAAAATCGCACGCCATGGTAAGGCCCCAGGAACGGGAAGAAATCCCCAAGCATCCCGTTTACGTTGCGGTTGCTTAACAACATACAATTTTAGTTATATCAGGAAATATAAGATGTTTTATAGCGGAGCGGCCATCGCTATTTAGTGGTTCGCCACAAAATGTACGCTCCAAAGACTTCCTTTGCATGTCAACTTTATACCTGTATATAATAACCTTGCCATGGAACTATTCTGAATAATAAAAGGGTCGTAAATTAGTTGCTGGTTTGGACTGAAAGTCAAGTCAATGGCAGTCAAGAAAGATTGCCGGTACATATATAGGTACACTGCGTAAATGTTTGGAAACAGCAGCAGAAGAAAACTAACACTCAAGAATGGGAACTTCAAGACAGAATACCTAGCAGCCGACAAGTATATTTCATCCCAACCGAATGATGAAGCGAAAGAGGATAGAGTCAAGAGAGCACTGACACTCTACTCTCTGCCTACCCAGTGAGGGGCTCAGCGTGATGGAATGTATATAAATTTATTGAGTTCACATTGTGACATGGAAAACGTATTAAGGACAATTGAAATTATCATCATCATTAACTCTCTAAATACTTAAGCAGACTCGTTACGTCAAAATATGTATGTTATATTGAATGTAATAAATTCAATAGACATTAGATGATGGCCATAAAACGTTTATCATTCGCTTCTTACTTAAATTCTTGTAAAGCGAAATTCACTCAGTATACTAGATGTTGCCCACGACTTCTTCATAGATGTATTAGTCCAGTCTATTGTTTTCTCCGTTTATGGTTTAGTCTAGTTTATTGATTTTGATAACCTGGGAGCAATAATTGATTCCTCAGATAAATTAAATTCCTTTTTATCTAATTTCATCCATTTTCAATTTTAGTTTTGTGTTAAATAAGTCTATGGCGTTCGCCATCTACCTCTTTTACAAATTCAGGTTCAGCGGTGAATTTGTATGTAAAATCAAAACAAGTAAATCCTAAGAATGCCTCATCAAATCTCCGAATAATAATTTGCCTATAAAATAAAATTGTAGCACAAATCACGCCAGACCGCGCCGGACGTCAGGCCATATCGAAATAGCGTCTCGTTAGTTGGCGACGCGCCCACGTTACTTTATTGCATTTTTTACTGTAAGTTAAAAAAATATTTTCATGGGAAAAGTCATTATTTTTTTACTTTCGATCCACCGAACTAGCTATCCATATCATATGTATGTAACACATATAATGCGTTGAAAATTCAGCATCACAATTGAACAATCTTAATGTATTGTCAGCGGTCCTCACATAAAATTATGTTTAAATTAGATCAGGTCGTAAAAAACTTGTTGGAGAAGTCTATCGCATCAGACGAGAAGGAGATAGCAACTGTGTTACAATCATTACATACGTTAAATGTAAACATTAGCCATTTCATCATTTGACAAGATATAAATCAATATAAACCAACCGAGATAAGACAAGGAAATCTGATAGGTAGGTAGGTATAGTAAACAATGACTTGTACTCTGAGGAACTTGTTGGAATCGCTGCCGGCACATCTAATCGCTAATCGCTGTCCGATTGCATTCCAGGCATATGCGCCGCCCTTTATCTCGATAAGATAGATATCTGTAACTATTAGACGCATGCAAATTCTTATCTGTTTACGTCTAACGCCATGCATGGAAATAACAGGTTATCTATCTGTGAATAAATATACATATAAATTCATACAGACATTGATAAATATAGTAAAAACATTTTTTATAGCTTTATCTTTGTGGAAAAAAAAAGTTTCAATGCATATTCCCCTCTTGTAAAACAGCTGCTAATAATAATAATAAATATTGTGTGGGACAATTCCACACAAATTGCAAAGCTTGTGATATGGTAACTAAACAACTATAGATAGATATATACAAAAATATACGAAATCCAAAACAAAGGTACACAAATATCTGCCCCAGCGGGAATAAATCCCGCGACCTCAAGTTTCGCAGTCAAGAGCTCTAACCGCTAGACCAGATGGCCGTCAACGTGGCCGATTGCGTTTGAATTTCTTACCAAGCATATGGCTTTTCTCACGCTGTTTTCCTTCACCGTAAAGCTATGGTGAAACAAATCACTGTACTTAAATAAATAAAACTCCTAGTGTACAATCAATCGAGATTCGATTTTCAACAATCTTTCCTTTGCAGGAGACTTGCCTTCTGTCTCGCGATGGCGTATAGTGACATTACGGCTAACTGTTATAATTTCTCTATTAGAGCCCAATCATGGATTGTACTTTAGATAAATGAATTCAACACGGATAAAGCCAGGGAACTGCTAGTCACCATACATATCAAAGAAAGTAGATAATTGCATTTAAATAACTGATACGGACAATTGAATCAACGTAACGCAGGAAGTGACGGTGAAAATACAGTAACATTGGTAACAAATTCGTCTCTCAACAAGTGTAAATGTGCAGCATTGCCGTACGTAATTGGTAGTGATTTTGTACCATAATGACAGTGCGTCGATACCGCAAGCCACGTGCTTTGAGAACCACAATGATAAATCTCAGTCCCTACATTAGTGGAGAAGCAAAGTTGGTTTAAGTGTACATAATAATACAGCATAGTTAAAAGCATCTTTATTCAACGTGATTCATTATAATTAAAACATACCAAACTATCGATGTCTCATGACTATTGGGTGGTCTGTTATTAAGTGGCTTTTGAAAACAAATTATAGACAATTAAGGTTACACGCCTGTTATTTTAACAATACTTGAATTAGTTGTAATTCTACCTTTCTTTTGCTACAAGGCTCATGCGAATCATTGTTGGAAAGCTATTGATATATGATCAATTACATCATCGAATTCCTTATAAGAATTTGGTGTGATTATATTTAGCAGACTTTGAGATTCTAAACTCGAATTTCTTCCCAGACAGTATGCAGGTTTCCTCTTGATGTTTTTCCTTCACCGTAAAGCTCGAGGTGTGACTAATCACAGTACTTCACAACAATCACAGTTCAGAAAAACTCATTGGTACAGTCGGGATTCGAGCTTGCAATCTTTGTGTCGCAGGCAACTGCTCGAACCACTCGGCCACCACACAGTGAAAAGGGTTTTTTTTTAAGTTACTAGAGCCATATCGGCCGACAACAAACAAGTTGTTAATTAGAGAAAGGTAAATAGTTACTCAGAAGTAGTTTTCAAATTATATTTTAGTTAATGTCTTTGCAAAATCAGTTCGATGGTGCTTATTGGTTTTTTGGCAACTGGTAATTCTGCTGCAAACGTCACATCCGCCTTCGCTTGTAAACAGTGTGAAACTTCTCATCAATAACAAGCAATAACGCTTCAACGTTTTGTTTAAATATTTATTATAACCATTACATTTTTATGCGATTCAATGTATTTGAGCAATGTGAGTACAGTTATACAGCTATAGATGCGTGTCAGTTTTATTTGATCTGATATTTCGTTATATGAATTCATCACATTATTATTCTGTTAGGGATTTTTCTTTATCAGTACATTATTAGTCTCAAGTTATTGTCATTGACACTGCATTAGGTGGTTAAGCATGTGCCATTGTTGGAGTCTGCACTTGATCTGCCAGGATGCTCGACAGATTTTCTCACGAAGCCTTGTATGATTCACAATATGAACTAATTTAATCTCAAAAGTTTGCAGACAATATTGAACTTGGGGAAACCCAATGTAAGGAAGCCAGACATGAGCAGATTATATTAGTACCTATACTACAAATTGTCTACCGAACGTAGCATGACACTATTGACGAACTCAAGTTGATTATCTGAGTTCGATGGAGTTATTTAAATATTTTGTATAAAAAATGGCTTGAAGGCCAGGTATCTGCTTATTACAGTATTGTATTATACATATAACAGTATCGTCAGTTTTTATTTCTTGTACAAACCTCCGTAGCGTGCAACTATCAAAGCATATTCCTACGATACAACCACTGAACTATCGACTGCCAGTGATTGCACGTTATTAGGAGCAATAATGAGTGCAGGTGGGTGTGTAGATTCGCCATTGCGATTGATTGATGGTTTAATTCAAGCATAATTGTCGACTAGCGATTGGCCACGACGTGCTGTAGGGCCGCGAGGCTTGTCGGGCTAAGTATAAACCATGACATTAAGCTAACACCATTCCAATCATTTATTTAATTTAACAATGGGTACTAAGTATACAATAAATTAGATATCTTCACGCGTTCCCACAAGTGGCCTTGTGGGTACAGGCAGGCCTAGGGACAAGCAGAGGTGTGTAGGTAGCATCTACACATTCGATTTCCGCCAGAGATATATTTTAGGTACCAAAGTGACAGCTTATCGTACATTCGGGATTCCACCTTGCATCATTGCGTTGCAGGCGACGAGTCAGATTGATTGTGGCCAGCAAGAAGATTTGCTTCATATTAAAATCGAACATTATGAGGTGCAAAAAGAACGGGATGTTATCATTCTTTAAATAATTAACAACTCAAATACAAGAACTGTATTATGTACATGACAATCATGTACACATCTGGCGCCTTCACAGTCACATATCGGATCTAAAGAACGACACATAAAGTTTACTTTGCATTAGTTAATATTGTAATTTATTCCGGTAATTAAAATCAATTTACAGCATAAGCGCAAGGCGCATCTATTTCATATTCAGTTATTTACTGTAAAGCTATATATTCAATGTAATTATTGCTTCTAAAACTCCTTTGAATAATTCTGTACTTATCATCAATTATTCGATTTTATTACTCTTATTAATATCATACAATATAGATTCATTGAGAATTGATTTATATGAACGTTCAATTTAAATAAATAGAATCAATTGTACACGCGTGTTAATAATAGATTGAGATAAGCCTATTAAAGTATTTGCGCTAAAAAGCAATCAATCATTTTAAGCATGTCTATGACTTGAGCCTTAGTAAGAGTATGTAATTATCTTCTAGGCGCCGACAATCCCGATTGTGTAGCAATCTTTCACTAGTAACATTAAAAAACATTTTTTTTTTACTTTTAATTATATATATTATATATATATATATATCTATATATATCTACACGCCTTCCCACGCCCGAAGTGAGAGGCAGAGGTGTGCGGGTATGCTGAGTCCATCGCCGTTAGTCAAGCAACACAATACAATTTCTTCTCTAACATATGATTTTGATGTTAATAGCTACTGCTCATGACCATTTAATGGTAAAACTGGTAAATGAAGGTCATGATTAGACGAGTTTGGTAGCGAAACAAATCCTATTTATCTCGTTACGTTATTGACCATTATTGATTGATTATACTTTTTCATTATTTATGTCATGTAACAATTGATTGTTTGGCATAAGCAATAGCTCTGTCATAACAATATCTTTATATATAAGCTTAGGCTGAAAATTAGTCACGCAAAAATAATATAAATCATAAATGCTAATTTATCGGCTTGTTCATCTACTTATTTGTCGTAGTGGATAAAGATACCAACTGTATCAATAATAGCCTTCGTACTTAAATGTTATTATTATGACTAATCAAGTAATCGCTGATCATACGTTACATATTCGGGCGTATCATGGCATGAGAGACAATAAGGCAATAAGCACGGTATTAGACCTTTGGAGATTACAAGTATATTCAATATAAGTTTGTGGAAAGCTTTTGCGTAGCTGGAGGTTCCGTTTTGATGAGGATGCAAGGTGATGAACTCGAGTATACTTAGATTTTGTCTATATCAGTATGAACATCGGTGTTTCGTACCTATCAGGGACATGTTCTGTTCAGGAGATGAAGTATATTTGTATTTTTTATGTATTATATTATATTATATTCTGTATATGCATATATGTATCCCATTAGGGTGGCTAACAACCATGCATGTTTGTTGACGTTACCACCGCCTTTGACCGCTGGCAAATCAACGATTTATATTCGTTGCTCGATGTCGACCCTATTGGAAGTTATATTACTATAGAAATAATTGAAAATAAAATTAAGGTACAAAAAGTGTAATTACAAGTCGTTTCGGAGCGCGTGATGCGTTGTAGTTTTGTTAATTAGCTTATCTGTACATGCATTTGTTTTTAAGTGCCCGATAATTTAAGACAAGTCTAACTTGCTGGTTAGGCATTGGTGTAGATCGAATGATATTTAGGTAAAAGACATATACTTCTCTGTGTTTATTGAGATGAGAAATTATACTACAAGCTTACAACACTACAGTCATCTAGAAAAACAGACAGAAAAAGATTACGTTCCAACAACTGGTACAGATCAAATCGATCCAACACTAAAGGATGTAAATGACGTCAGTATCATTCATCAGAATGTCGATGATGGTAAAGATATATGAGAGAGGCTAACTGTGTGTATGTAAAGTCATCAATAACAACATATAATTAACAATTCCTCTGAATACCATAAAGTGACGATTATGAGAAGCTTTAATTGCTTCAAACACATTTCATGCCTTGCCTGTATAGTGAGGTCTAGAGAGATAATAGAGGTCTAGTGTGGCCTGCGACCCGTGACCCGACGGTCGACGAAGCATGACGGATCTGATCGACCCCATTAACAACCATTGTTACTCACAGAACGCTAAGAAATACTTTTAACAGGACAACGAACACTTAAAAGAAGGTGTAAAATTAGACGCTAATTGGTGAGTGCTCAATTTGTGCCTGTAAAATATCGAATTACTGCAACAATGTTCGCTTTTGTTTTGATGCACGCTTATTTTCCGGTTCTCACACTGTAGAACAGGTCACTCCGTGAAAGCTTCACCTCAGGCACCTCTTAACGAGTGTCTATCGTAAGTCACATGATTTATAAAGGTATACTATCTAACACCTCTGCCTACCCCTTCGGGGACCCTTGTGGGAAGGCGTGAGGATATTACTATCTAACGGAAGATGCCCTAAAACAATATATTCACAGCACTAGAATATATACACAACCACACTACGATGCTTGCAAACGTGCTACGATTGAAAACTTTGAAAAAGTATTTGCTACGAAGAAGCTACACGCCACGCTAGCAAAACATTGACCTGTAACACATCGCGTCGTAGTTTTTTTCTGAAAGTGTTACTTTATTTCCTGGTACACATCACTGGTTATTCATTCTACCATCACGCCTTCCCACAAGGGTCTCTGAAGGGGTAGGCAGAGGTTTGTAGGTACCCTTACATCCACTTTCCGCCAGATATATATTTAGGTCCTAACGTGACAGATGGCGAGACCTTAGCCGTACTCAAGCACGACTATAAATACATATGCCTTTGAATTTCATCTCAAGCGTATGCAGGTTTCCTCTCGATGTTTTCCTTCACCGTACAGTCGGCATTCGAACTTGCAATATTTATGTTGCAGGTAACATTTGAACCACTTGATCACCACGGCTCTTTCAGTTACGGTTGGTAAAATAATCAATTTATTTTCATATAAAAAGAAGTATGAAGATATTTTTCCATGCCAAAATACTATTCATTTATATTTACCAAATGTATCAAAGCTAATATCGAGTTTAAAGGCTACTTGTTCTCTAGAAAATTTGTCGAAAGCGGTCTTTGTGAGGTAGCCGAGACGTGATCTATGACCTGACTGTTCCCGCTAGGACAGCACGACTGACAGACCAATCAGCTAGCTGTATCTTGCTATCATTCTACAAGTATGCGGCCGGTTTCTAGTGTCACTTTAACTATACTACTTGTTTTAAGAACATAGGGAATTATGTCAAGTTTTTAAATTCCGTTAAGTTTTCGATACTTTGTATTAGCGAATTTGCAGGGCAGCAGCAGCTGATATAACACGATTAATAATACAATCATTAAATTAAACAAATAACATTCTAATCGTGATCCTTTTCCTTTTTAGAAAAGCACGATGAGTGCTCGCCTATGAAGGTATGTAATGTATTAATAAACTTTCATCATCTGGTCTCCTTTGACTATCATTCCGTCCTCTATTATAAAGATGATGAAGATAAAAAAGATTTGGATCCATTTCTCTTATTCAGATTTACACACTTATAAGAAATAGCCGGAACTGAAATTAACGACACACCCAATACTATGTTGCTCGAATATTGCCTATGCTCGAAAAGCTAACATTATTGTATATAAGCTGACTAGTATATTCACATAATATTCAAGTAGTAATCACAAATTATGTCGCTCAGAATGTTTACTTGAGAGAATGTGAAATGTCTTTTTCGGCTGCGCCTTTACATAATTATCTACAATACTATAATTTAAATCTAGCGAAAAACTTTTTTAAATATGTAATAATATAATATAATAATATATCCTCACGCCTTCCCACAAGGGTCCCGGAAGGGGTAGGCAGAGATGTATAGGTAATACCCACACACCCACTTTCCGCCAGAGGTATATCAGGTGCCAAAGTGACAGATGGCGAGTCCATCGCCGTTACTCAAGCACGACTATACATACGCTTTTGAATTTCTTCTCAGACGTATGCAGGTTTCCTCACGATGTTTTCCTTCACCGTAAAGCTCGTGGTGTGACTAATCACTGTACTTAAGTACTCATTGGTACAGTCGGGATTCGAACTTGCGACCTTTGCGTCGCAGGCAACTGCTCGAACCACTCGGCCACCACGGCTTTAAATATGTAGTTAAAAATATTTTCGAATATGACGAGATCATAAATAATAGTAAATTTACGATAAACGACATCATACCTTGAGTGGCAGTAAATGCCAAACGCATCATAACATGACATATTTCTTGCGCTTTAAGGGCATTGTAATTCATATTATACTTAAACCACGCTTTATCAATATTTCAGATTGTATATTATTTTTATATTATGCTGGATTTATAGCTCATTAATTTGGTTACTTACAGTATATTGAACGAACTAAACGTATTAGCGGGGATATTAAACTGAAAGTAACAGTGGAATGTAAGGTCATTCACATGCTGAGAGCTTCCTAAAATATAGGTAGGTTTTATTCTAGAAGAGTCGCGCCTTTGAAGACATCGCCAAGAGAAAAACTAGTTAATAGTATCTATTGAAAATTCAATAACATCAAAGTATCTACAGTTTAGTTTCCCAGAAAATCACAGAATAACGAGTAGGTAATCACTTTTTTAACATTGTCCTGCAACTGTGACTTCATTCATCAATACTCTGTTTTAATTACAAACTTATCATACCTCTTTATTACAAAGATTTTCTTTATTTTATCTCAAAATTGTGGGCAAAAAAATAACAAAGAAAAGCTATATTTACGAAATCTTCTTTTAAACGCGAAGAAGCCACGTATGAATGCATACATTGTCTAAGTTTGTGCAAACATTGAAAATTAATGTTGTCAGTAATCCCAGACTCAATTATAATTTTACAAACATTAACGTTATCACAAACCACTTGTGCAAAGTGACATAACTACCAAATGGTTAATCATTTACGCAATCTAGTGTTTTTAGCTTTAATTTATTGAAATTAACTTGGAAAATTATTATCCAATTGAAATGCGAAAGTTTGATGCGAAATAAATTCATAACATATCATATATGTTCAGGAAATTGAGGAGTAGTAGATATTTGATACAAATAATATGAGTCTTATCCTTAGAATTTGAGTTCATCACATACCTATTTGCACCCATGTGTCAAAGGCGCATTACGGCTTTATAATTTATCAAGAGATGAACACATTTATATTATGAAAGAAAGAACATACATAACAAAAACTCGGCTGTCATAGTTATTAGATAAAGTAAATAGCGTAATTGGACCGATCGTATATTATTTCCGCCAAAGCAAAACACGAAAAATAAATATCCATTGCTTAGGAGTGCACTTTAACCGTTGATATAAAACACCATATTTCAATCACAGAAACGAAATATGGATAATTCTATATGAATATTCCAACCAAAGCGCTTATTAAATCTTCTTGTAACATTCGTGAGCTTTTACTGGTGTTTGCACTCGCCAATGATACAATACATGCTGCTTGTACCAGACGTGTTTTAACAAAAACAACTCTACCGACCCAGCCGGTTACTGTAATCTATTTCTTGTACATTCCTATAATAGAAGCTAATATTAACGTCTTTGCTGCAACCAAACCTATAGTAAAGCCCGAGGCTATTTACGTACAAACATTTGCAACGCAAACACGAGGCACAACTGTATTTCGGTTTGCTCTTGTTTAAAAGGGCCACGTGCTCATGATCGTTTCGTTTTGATTTCTCTTCAGCTTATTTTTTAACTACTCTAAATTACGTAGCCAGATAAGAAATTAAGAAGGAAAAAACCAAATTTAGACAAGTTGGCAGTATTGGTACTTTGCAATCCGGTTACCGGATAAATCCGGTTACTAGAATCAGTTGTTTTATGTTTCCGATGCCTGCAACGATTGCTAAAGGTGAATTATTTGCAACAGGAAGCCAACCGATATATACCTATTCTGTCTAAGCAGACTGCGAGCTACACGTCGGTATTTCGCAGATTGAATAATATTAGTAACACTTGTTGCCGAAGTGGTAAAAGATGCAATGAATGAAGTCCTAAGTTCACTCCCCGGCCTGGTTTGACAATTCAATGTTCTTGTCTGTTTTGTATTATGAAGACCTGATATGGGAAAATATGGTCCGAGATAGAGAGATAAATAGTCATTAGGTCGAATAATATATGTTCAATAATAACTTTGCTAGTTAATGCCTATCCTTTGGGTGCTTTTAGGGGAATCAAAGAGAAAGTATTAGGAATAGATTGTAACCAAGCCACATATCGTAATTCGAATAATAGTAATGAAATAACATTAGTCTAAGAGGTGTGGTTGTATACACAATTTATCACGAATGTTCCTACCGGTCTGAATAGCGATCACTAAACTACTCTGTAGTTTGTTAGGCTGTCAGTCACGACTGTCATCAAGACATACTGGCGGTTCTGGTAGTTAGTTGGCACTTGGCACCCAATTCCATGACGTTGAACTCTGACTAAATTTCTGCTTACGACTCCAGTTGACATTAGAATACAATGAATGAATATAACACAAAAAGAAAATGTAAAGCAATCTATTTAGGTACAGTCAATATATCTCATGAAATCAAAGCTTCACCATTTAGTATAATAACCGATAAATAGACTAATGCGGATATATACTTTAAAACTATTTTCGATATTATTTTTCCTGTAGGATAATGTATACTCCAACTGATTGCTATCTATGAAATCTTATTTATTTAAGTTTGTGCCCGTTTACATTTCACGCGTAAGCTTCTAAATATATTTCCTAAGAATGGAGCTTTATTTCGTGCCATTAAATTTTTAAGATCTATTCAGACTCGAGCTACACAGACGCACGATGTCGTTGACCTTAATATATGGAACATGGTTTGATCCATACCATTCAATTGAATTAAATTTCTTTCATGCTTAGGCTTGGTCAATCGACAGATCGGTAACACGTACAGTCCACCTCTAGATAATAAGTCCATGTTGTATAAAGAACGCGAACCAACTTATGATTGTACAGCAAAAAGCTAAGTAACGGAACTGCGCCGATATGGCAGGATTTAATAACGCTTCCGCCCCTATATGGGTAGAGAGACGCAGATACCGAGGTCTGACCCAAGCCCTATCGACATCGATACGAACTACAATCGATGGTATGCAATCGTGATATTTGTTATATTATACCAAGTGAAATATTGCCGTGCGATGAAGGCTCTGATATATTCATTTGTTTAAAAGCAAAATGTGGATTTCATATAAATCACTTATTGCCGTAAACAACGTTAATAAGCGGTTGTTGATTGATATATCTTCAATTAATAATCTATAATTTATGATCATTTGAGCTGACATATTTATTAAAATATAGTATTTTAAAGC
Source organism: Drepana arcuata (assembly GCA_016069955.1). NCBI lineage: Eukaryota > Metazoa > Arthropoda > Insecta > Lepidoptera > Drepanidae > Drepana > Drepana arcuata. The sequence goes on along the minus strand of JACCPG010000798.1, from coordinate 75,980 downwards.
TTAAATATGTTTAGCTAGGGTTGCCAATATTTTCGGTGAAACTTAGTTATTGAAGTCATTGCCCCATAACCTGGTTATTTATGGTTTGGACTGATGAAACTTAAAAACGGTACATATTGATATAAGGTACTACTTGATCTAGGAACAGATCTAAATGCTAGAGTTGCTGAAGCAAATGAAACATAACACACTAAGTATGCTCACTTAAGGTTTATAGTTCTACTATCGATAATCTACAATTTTCTCACTACTTATTAAACTTGTGATACAGGTTCAGAAATCTCGTCGGATCAAACAAACCTATTACTTTATTATAGAACATTCAGGTTCATACATAGGCATAGATGTATATGATGTATGATATAGCTGTGTATGGATCACTATATGTGAATAGGTATATTGGATAGGATGTATTATATACAGAATGTCCTTGTTTTTAGTTTTCATAGTTGACTGTGCCTAGGAACCCTAGAAAATATTTATAGATAGAAGCATTAACATATTTCGATCAGTAATATCATAACAACGTGATGCTAGAAGCCGCCCTAAATGTGGAAACAATTCTGTATCACAGACTTTACATGTTACCATTTGTTTTAGCAATAAAGATGAACGTACACGTCATAAAAGTAAAACAATTTGAGATATTAGTCACACTCGCAAGCAACGCTCCGAAACTTATTGTTTCAACACACAAATCGCACACTGTTCGTTATATTTCTGGAATAGTTAAAGCAAACGCTTTACAACCGTCTTTTGGTGAGCAAATGAAATTCCAATAGCTACACAATGAATAGAAACCAATCTTATTTGAATAGGTATTTCATTGTTATAGCAGACTCGAGCAATAAGCGAAAGAAGCTAGAAAATAATAACGCGTGAGCAGGAATCAACATGGTATCAAATGCTAACTACCAACCCAAGGCTTATTAAGGTTTTTTATAATGTTTGCAAGGTTTATTAGATTATAAATTATTTTAGGCAAGATTTATTTTGTGTAGACTAGTCATCCCACATACCATTCCTGTTTATTATCTTGTAAGTATCAATCTATTCTACACAAAGGACAATAAAAATGCCCTACGAATGTATTGACACACATATGCTCGGAATATTATTACTTTTATTAAGCATGCTTTTCTACTACCTACCCCGGCAGAGGTGTAACAGCGCCGACTTTTCTGATTGCCTGGTCTGGCGGTCGTGTCTCTAGCACGAATTACTTTTGGCCATAGATATTTATAATAATTCTGTGAATTTCTTTAAGATGTTTTACTGTCATTTACTGACCGGGCTTTGATCTACTGTCTCGATTTTGCTGGCCACTACTGAAAACACTGGACCATCGTGTTTATTTTACTGTCCAATTATTATCCTTTGCACAACATAATCGCAAACAAGTTAAATGCAGTGCCAGAGTTCGAACACTGCTTCCAAGAATGAGATGTCATTTATATCGCATCGTTAGATGTTTCCACCATTATTGCGATATACGTGACCGATGTCTCGGAACGGCTTCTTTGATCATCAATCAATAAATAACTTCAACTCATCACGAGATTTACGATCGTATTGTTTCCTCACAATTATTCGGATGATCTAACGATCGAAAACGAAGGCAAATATTGAATATTCATAGATACGACGGCAAGGTTATGTACTGTTTTAACAATAGTTTACAAGTTTCAGTATTTAACAATTCATTGAATATTCTTCAAGTTAGAATTACTCCATCATTATGTACTCTATATCACTGTAATTAGTACTTCATATATTTATTTGAGTTATTTTGGACTGAAATTGAGCCTTTGCTATTTCTTAGGGGTGCCATTCCAGGAGGATGGTAGAGGAGGCTAAGAATAGAGGGCAGAGTAACTTTTATACTGTAAGTGATAAAAAACTGTGTCAACTTGCATTGCTTTGGATTTGCATTTTCTACCAAAATCAATCATGAAGTATTGCATTATGAAATAATAATCAATAATACATAATATTTTTAATTAAGTAAGTCAATTAAAATGTTCTATCGTTATGCAATATATTCTTCGACATAATGTATGTATTACACGACTTAATTAAAACTAAATTAAGTCAGTAGCTACTCAGTAGGTACTCATTAGACAATCCTACTAAACAAGGTATAAGGCAATCGACCAGACCGGTAGATGGCGCCAACAATCGATCACTATTAGCCAACAGGCGCTCAAGTCATGTTAATAACTTGCTAAGTATCTTTTTAAGGGAACATAATGTTTAAAGCCATACCTGGCAAACTACTACCTAACATAGGAGGCAGCACGTAAGTCAAACTGTCACAAGCAAGAACCGGTCGATATTCTATTGAAATGAAACATAAAACCCCTTCCACATAGCCTACTATGGGAGAACTTCATAAAATCAAATCCAACCTTAAGCAATATATCAAGGTTAGTAACCTCGGACCAAGATAAAGCACACATTACAAACATATTGCTTCATACAGATCGTACCTATTATCTTACTGCAGTTACTGCATAGATTTATGATATGAAGCCAAATAAATACGCACAACAATGTTTTCATCAAGAGCGATCAAAGAACTTGGCACAACTGAGTCCTCCTCGCATCAATGTAAGCGATATTAATAATGACTCATTCCGGTCAATGAACTTCATACCCAAAAAATAATCAGATAGGAACGAGTTGATTTGCAAAGAAGTCTTAATCTACATTATTGTTAAGATTATCGGTGTCGTCGAGGTACAGACAAGGTCTGACCAGCCGCCTGAGCCGCACCAAACACGAAATAGCCCTGACATATGTCACCAAATGAAGCAGGCTGTCAGCCTTGCCTCTATGTACGTGTGTGACTAACTCAATTGAGTTTTATTCTATATCTCCTGTTGTAAGGAGCCCACTACAATAAATTTGATTAAAATCTTTTTATATCTTAGGCCTTTCACCAGATAAGTACATATATGATTTCTCAAAACTAGAAAAATTACAGGATGAACCGGAGGTATTTTTGATATCCTGATCAGAGAAATCTTTGAAACCCAGTAGTGACTTGACACCCAATTATTTTCCCCTATCCTGATAAGTTTTGCAAAACTTATTTTAAGTCATCATTAGCTGTTAAAGAAAACCTGTATAGGTCTGAGGCACTCCAAGAGATGCGAAAAGAATACAACCGACTCATGATCGGTGATGATGGTACATAATTATAGCTCCAGCGAAAAAAAAATTTATTAAAGATCAGTATCACTAGTTCAGTACCAAAACTCAGTTAAGACTCAGCAGATTCAGTTTCGAAGACAAAATGATTACTATAAGATCTTAGTGTAAAAATTGAAATTTTGATATTAGTACTCACATCTGGATGTTCTTTGACTGGCACGTATACTTTTTCTGTGAGTGTAGTGACCATGCCATCTGCTTCTGGTAGGACGAGTGGCTCTTTCTTGACGCCATTTATTTGGAATAAACTCGCTCGCACTTTAGCTATTTCTGTAAAGAAAGAAGCAAACACGTTAGTAACTAGCACACCGAAAGACCATCTGTTCTAATAAATTAGGCAGATGAGACATGTCATATCGATGTTAAATTTAGTTGTGCCAGGCTAGTAGCAAAGAAAGTATACATTTTACGATCCGCCATTTTAGTCATAAAAAAGATTTTAAGTTTTGTAATAAATTTGTACATTTTAAAAATGTTTGGAAGGACGTTTCTGATGGTAAGTACTAAGTATCATTATTACACCTATAGGGTTGGTAACTTAAACAAATGATTACAAGGATTACACTGTAATTTTAGTTCCTTTATTACTAATAATGATTGAAGGTTATGCTATGACAGAGCTCGATGATTATTATGACATCATACGACAGCCACATAAAATTATTGATGGATCATAGCTGCACCTCTACTTGACGCGCTGTCATTAAACGACCTCCTGGACAGAGCTGATGTAATAGATCTACGTTCTAACATTTCCTGAACCAAAGGCCAGAACAAAAGGCAGCATCTTGAAATGGATCTTGTATAGCTTATAGCCAGATTGGGGCAAAAAATGCTCAGCAAATTAAAAAATATATCCTGAAATCCCAACCAATGTATTTTACGTTTTAAGCTTGCGATTTCCCCTCCATACTTGAAGAACGTTATGCAAACACAGTCTCGTTTTATCTTCCTTATCCAGATAAAGAGGGTGATGACTCATTGGCTAATTTCCGGACTGCGCAATCAGACGACCATCTGGTTTTACGATATGTATAAAAATGTGTCAGCCCTGGCACGAGAACAGATATTTGCTATGCGCTCTATCGTAATTTGTATATCTCACGGATGAACTCTAATAATGTGTGCTAGAATAATTGGAGGTTTTGTTATTAGCAACACCGTGACCTATTGAAAGTAGTCCAGAACATAATTATAATATACGGTTGTATTGTAATAATACTAAGGTAAACGTTTGTAGAATCATAATTAAAGCATCGGGGTATGATTACGCCTATGTAAAAGTTTTACAGATTTCAATATATCTTTACAGTCAATAAGCGTAAGCGCCTATATTAAGGCTTTTACTTTCCTTTTTGATATATTTAAAGTGCCTCTATTAACATGTAAGGATTGCAGTGCGATAAACGTCAATTTGTTAATCTCTTGCGGTATCAAACGCCACATGTGTGCAGAGGCACGTATCCGCCTGACCATAGTGAGGCTACCGAGGGGCTGGCGACAATGCGGAGGAGCTTTCACGCCTTATAAGGACCCCATTGGGTAAACAAGCCATTAACCCGCCACGGGACTTGGGCGATAGCCGACGGATTATGTATTTAATTGCCAGCTTCCACAGCATATTGATGGCGGAATACATTTAGGTCAAATAACCATCGTATAAAATTTTCGTATCTCAAAAGTTGTTTTGCCATACCAATTAAAATTTCGTGATAAAATAGCCAAAGGCACTGTGTAGGCAATCTTAGGAGTTTTTTTTGACAAGCTGAATCACTTAATGGTCTAATATTATGTTGTATAATATGAGAAACAAAATACAAAAAAATACCTTTGAAACTTGTCACAACAGACGTTGACTGGTGTTGAAACACTTGTAATGGACGTTTTGAACAATACAGCCTTTGTACTAGCAAAATACTTCCAAACATAAACAATGGCGGTACATAATAGAGGCTATGTGTTGACGCAGGTGATCTTGAGGTCTATCCGTCAGTCACTCTACATCATCTATGTGCCATAGATTGATTAATGTGTTCAAATATGACATGAACTAGTTGTGGACTATGTCACCTTTGTAGGACCGTTGGTCTTGCACAACATTTCAAAGGCCCATGATATATCGGTAAGATGATTCCATTATTGATTGCCATACCATATTACGAAAAGGTTAAAAGTGTCTCAACTTATTTGATGAGCTTTATATGTAAAGTTTATAATTGGCCTTTATTAACTAAAATATAATCACTTATATGATATTCAGTTTTGATATACAACTGAGGACTTGGCTCTGGCACCTAAAAAGGCCGGAATTGAACGGAGTAAAAATAGCACAGTTGATGATATTATACTAGCTGTGTCCCGCGTCAAAATCGATTTCATTAGTATAATTTTATAAAAATAATATATATCCTTACGCCTTTCCACAAGGGTCCCCGAAGGGGTAGGCAGAGGTGTATAGGTAATACCCACACACCCACTTTCCGCCAGAGGTATATTAGGTGCCAACGTGACAGATGGCGAGTCCATCGCCGTTACTCAGCACGACTATACATACGCCTTTGAATTTCTTCTCAGACGTATGCAGGTTTCCTCTCGATGTTTTCCTTCACCGTAAAGCTCGTGGTATGACTAATCACTGTACTTAAGTTCAGAAAAACTCATTGGTACAGTCGGGATTCGAACTTGCGACCTTTGCGTCGCAGGCAACTGCTGCTCCACCACGGCTCTAATATAATTTTATCAAGGTATATTTTATATGTTATTCCGGTTAATAATCTATTCTCTTTTAAATTTCATTCAATTCTATTCAGCTGTTCTGGCGTGATTGAGTAACAAAAATCCTCACAAACTTTCGCGTTTATTATATTAGTAGAATACATGAAATTTTATTGCATTACAAGTGATCATTAAACAGGTCACAAAGCCGCATAATATTGTTATATTAGTTAAGGAGGTTTAATTTTACCATTTACTCAGATTACTCCGACCGCAAATGCGATCATTCTATGCAGGTAATTCTAGTCTCGCAACTGTCAGTAAATCTTTTGGTATTTGGCGAGTGAATAGTATCTTTATTCCGCGGTATTATGTTTCAAAACAGTGTTAGCAATAACAACTGTGCCTCTGTTTTACGAATGATCTTTGAACGTTAGCGTAGGAAGCATTCTCTAGAATAGGGCACCGAGCTGTATCTCGCGCAGTGACAAATGACAATTGTCTTTTTGAGCTTTGCCCACCTACGTTATATCTGCGATATTGATTTGAAAAGCCTGTATATACCTGTACCTGTGTATACCTGTAAGCTGTCAAGTTTATCAATCAGCGTTGTTTCTAAGCTCACTTAGTTTAATTAGATTTTTGGATGAAACTAGTAGCTGCGTCTTCAGGGTGATAGATTCTAGATACTTAATTCCCAAATAGTACTAAACGTGCAGCGAAAGGCAGTGGAGACACAAAGGATCTCCTAATCAGGAATAGAGTTGGTCGAACATTTCTGGTTAGTCCTGTGTACCTGCGACAAACTATGTTTACGTGACTGCTGGTGGAGGAAAAGCCATTCGTCCCTAGTGCCGACAATGATGATGTCAGCAAGCATAGAAAATATAATTCATTACTTTAAAACCATGGATGTGCCAAACTAATCCTATACCAGGAACTCTTGTAATTTAACACGATTTTAGTACTAGGAGCACATAACTTCAAGCCATTATTTATTTGTATTTAATATCCTACACGATAGGTACAGTGATGGGTTTTTCTTGGACGCGCGTCATTCTTGTTCGCTCACAGAAACCAGGTTTGCTTAATGCAATGCAATCTCACTTCCATTGTCACCGTCCACAATGGCTGGTACTGCGAGCACTGAATCTCTAATCTCTCTCCCTCATTCTATTCTAATACGCAGTTAACAAGCTGTAGGGCGAACGATACTATCAAGAAATGAATGCTCGCTTACGTGATAATTTTTTAAAGCGAGCCTTTAAAAAATATGACGTCACTCTCATTTTTTAATACCTTATTACATTGTATACGTAAATATCATACATCACATTAGCCTCAGCTGGGAATGAGCCCGCAGTTCTAAGTCAGTGTAAAATACTATTCAGCTATCGGACAGTCGTTCAGATCTTTACGTATCTCACAAATATAGTAGATGCATTATGTATGAGCTCGTCTTTAATTAGCTTTTAAAATCAAAAAGTTAATTCAATCTTAAGATGAATATTAATAGACAGTATTTTAAAACATGCCATAGTTTATACCTCCCTTATATGGAAACGTTCAAAGAACTCTAAACCTTTGGTATAAAAAAGTTACTATTTATGGCAACTGGAATGTATTTACTCAAATATCTAGCCTGAAAAAAATTGAAAAAAAAGTATGTATTTTTAAGGCACTCCTTTCTCTTTGTATCTACCTGTATTATGAACTTAGAATCGTTTTAAATTGAAGCGTAATGGTTGAAAAAATGTTCTAACCATTTATAATATAATTAGATGATAATGTATGCTTCGAACTAAACTCGGTATCAAAACTACTTTCAGTTTTAGGATCCCATAGTAGAAATAATTACTTCTTACAATCACTTAGAACTGCTGATAACATATTATTTTTTTAACTTTACGACGTCGTAGACGCAATGCAACTATAGTCTTGATAACGAACTTGGCAAATGACCGCGCAACGACTAGATAGAAAAATTTCAAGCAAGGTACATGAATTAAGCTAGACGCCAACAATCAGAGCATGAATAATAACTTGTTGTCTTAAATTTCATGATGAATCCATGCTGTTTTTGCAAATTTGGTCAAGATATTGCGTTTTACTGGATTTCCAGTTACGTACTTAACCGGATTTGTGTAACAATTTTGTTACACAAATCCGGTTAAGTACGTAAGTAAATCTAATTACAACTTAAATAATGGTATACTAGCAAAATAAGTTGTGATTTAAGCTATAGTGCGAGTATAAATGAGGGTACATTTAAAACAATGTAGAGCCAACGGGAATATTCTCACGATGAGCAGCGATGCGTAAACGCACTGCCACGGTTAGTTTACGTCTTGCTCACTTGGCTCGGGGAAACACAAAGACTTGAATCACGCAACCAATCAAGCTGATATATAAAATTTCCAAACACTCTGGAACATAATTACAACATTGTTAGGATTCTACTAAGTAATTAGCACAAAGGAATTTAGAGATTATGTGTCTAAATTCCTTCGTCTCGTCCTTCTCACGCAGATATAAACAGTAGGAGTTCCGGTTACTTAGCATACCTTAGTATACTCACTTTCAAGTGCCCGAAAAATCTTTCCGTCTTTGTCTTCAATTGTCTTGATGCATATTATATAACAATGTAATTTGAAATTGCCTAGGATTCTAATACTCATAGTCACAATACAATATGAACCTACATACAATTTGAAACTTAATAACATATTTTGTTCATAAGTAGATCGAAACGATATTTACTATCATGTCGTTAAATATTATAGCAATCGTAAATTATCAGCACCATTAATTTACATTGTTAGTCCAAAGATCTCGTTTTCATAAGACCGAATACTAAGTATACATTCTAAATTTGTACATAAAACCGGTCATGAAACACAGTATAATTATTTTTACATCTACCCGCCTTCACAAAGGTCCCAGTAGAGGTGGAATAACACTTACTTTTCGCCAGAGATATTATGTTTAGATGCCACTGTTTCAAATGGTGAGAGGTGATTAAACTCTTACACACTTTGTATACGTGACTTACTTCGTGACGTATTTCCCGAAAGATTCCCTTCCGTTGGTTGCGTAACGTTGGTTTGGACACATAGAAAGGATGAGTGAAGAAAGATTGACGAAACAGATATACAAAGCAAAAGTGTGTGCAAGAAGAGGCAGAGGAAGGCCACGTTCCAACTACCTGGATCAAATAGATCGGACTCTGAAGGACGGGAACGTTAAGAGTACTCGAAACCGACGAGCATGTATGAAGAGACTGATGAATGTGGACGAAGCGAAAGAGGTATGTAAGTCTAGAGAGAACTGGCGCTCTATACTCTCTGCCTACCCCGTTAGGGACTTGGCGTGATGATATGATGATGATGATGATTCCCTTCCCCGCAAAGCATATGGTGAGATAAATCTGTAACGTTCAGAAAAACTCACTAGCACTGGCTACCGGAGTTCTAACCTCGAATCTTTACTTTGCATGTAACTACTAAAACTACTCGGTATCACGACTCCATTAATGGACTGTACTATTTCTTAAATGCTTGCTAGAGACGCACTTTACCAAAAGGAAGTTAATGGCAGAGGCAATGGGAACAAAGAAAACACATATCCTGTTAAGATAACTATTGTTTCATTGTGGTCTTAAACAGGAGGTAATTTGTAATAGGATACTTGAGCTTGACAAATACATTTATTGTGAAATCAAACCTGATGTTAGATGTTCACTTAATTTTGTTGAGTTAAGTAAATTTCATAAGGTTGGGAAGAAAAGTACAAGTCTCTAAGTACAAGTAATATTATATCTATCACCAGTAAAATATATCTCCAGCGAAAAGATTTATATTTTCTCAGCTCGCAAATTCATAAGGCGATTGATGTCTATAAATACATTTTATAATCTTAGAAGGCATATCAACTGAACAACAATAAAGCATGAATAGAAAGCGTGGCACTTCAGAATGATGAATGGGAGCAAGATAATCAGAAGAGAGTAGCAAGTTTAGTTGCCGACACACGACAGTAGCTTTAAACAATATGTGTACTACGCGTGCAGCGGATGTATTGTCGCGTCAGCGTCGACTCTCCTGAACCCAATTTCTCTCAGTAGAAGCCATAGGTATTGTTACTATTGATAAAAAGCATTGAGGAAATAGCATAACTTTTATTTACCTCAATATTCTTTTAGTAATGCCTTCCAGCAATCAGCCATTCAAGTATTTAATGTCATACTGGGTTTAGTTGGTCAAATAACATTTCTATCATCATGCAAGCATAATTCAAGAATTTTTTAAATACGTATTTTTAAGATGATATTTTTGTCAGTATCTTTCGAATTCTTGAATTATGATAAAAATATTAGCTGTAGAAAAGGCCCAGTAAATATCTAGTAGCTGCGCACAGCAGCCGCAACTAACCATTTAAAAGTTAAAGGCACTTTACACACCACTTGAAAACCCTTTAAAATATTATGGTTTTAAAAAACACAAACTTATGGACTAGAGTCGCAAATAAGTAAGTAAATAAAAAGGAATTTACATCAATTGCTGATGGTGACTTCCTGTCTCTGACTTCAAGTATAGGTTAATGATATCTTGTCATGAACAAAGATTACCAGTTACCAGGCATTGCAGCTGTAAAAGACTAGAACAGTTAAGACCATCTAGTCTATGACACATGTGCTTAAAAAAAAAGCAATTAATAATATTAAGTAATAGTGGACGAGTTTTGAGAACACGCTTGCAAAATTAATATTGCATCTTCATCGCAGAGGAACGATCTGAACCCTTTTTCTTTAACTAAGTAGAGATAATGTAGATTGTAAAGTAATTCACATGGTGTGATATATAAGCGATAATCATCGCGAAAACCCTACGATTAATTATACGATTAAGAAAAAATTCAAAGATTAATGTTTAGTCTCTTTGGCGTCTAAATATAATATCCGACTAAGAGAGGGCGTTGTTACACCCTAGCCTCCCCAGTCCCCTTTCTGAGCCCTCGTGGTAAGGTGCAGACATGAAACTACTTTAAAAATGTATTATTATTATTATTATTACTTTTAATACTCCGTGCTAATTTTGACAAACCAGTAAGTAAGACGGGCAGAAATATCTCATTTGGTCGATAACAAAGGTCCCTATCGAGTACAATTTATTACACGAGAATGAAATAGCTGTTAGATTGATGACGATGTCCATCATTCACTACTACAATGCGTGGGACGAATGACAATAAATTATTCTTAGAAAAGTGACGAAATAAAACAGACTGAGTCATTTTAATGAGAACGATCAATAAGAAGTGCGAATATAGCCACGCAAGATGCAGGTCCAAAAACACTTTTTTAAAATAATGTGCGAAGCTGGTGAATTAATCTTGATTAAGTCACAGAGGCTAGGTATTCAAAAGAGTATTCAGTTTCAAAATGTCACTGGATGCATTTAAGATAGTGATTGAAATACTATTATCGTGATATCTTAACTTATGCATCAAAGGGCAGAATTAGAATGCTAATGAGACCTGAGAAGACTTGCTACCTGGATATCAGAATTAATCAAGAAAATGTGCAATAATCACTTTTGGCACTTGTTTTAATATCCGAACTAAACGAAGCCGAATAGACTTATTGTAGATGCCAAGATTTTATAGAATCGTAAATCTATTTTACGATTGAGGGCTAAATGACAACTTTATTGTGATTTATTGAATTCAAATTTACTCATTCTTGATGCTATTATAAATTCGAAAGCTACTGGAAATAGTTTTAAATACTTTTGAATCATTTTGGAGAAATTAATGCATAAAAATATAATGATGATTCGATTGGTCTGGTCGTCAAACTACTGACCAGACGGTACTTAATTGTGAAAGTTTGAGAGTGTGTCTGTGAATTGTGTTGTTTTTTTTTAACAGAATAGACTGAACGGATATGGATAAAATCTGATGTATGGATATAATAAAGGCCGCCGCAGTTAATGTCTGCGACACAGTTCACATACTACTACTGCAGGCATTATCGCATATATTTTGTACTCTTAATATTTTTATTTCTTTTAAAAAAGTGGTAATAAATAATAGCCATTGTGTTCTTTACAGTTTAACTGTTGAATCCCGAAAAGAGCCAAACATACATTTAATAAATAATATATATATCGGCGTGATCGGCGATATATATTTATTATATATATATATATATATATATAATAAATATATATCGCCGATCACGCCGAGTCCCTAACGATGTTGGCAGAGAGCGCAGAGCGCCAGTTTTCTCCAGACTTCTTCTCTATACCTTGAGGAGCAAATTGTGATAAATAATTATCTAGTTTGATGTTTGCAGTCATTCGGGTTTGCGTCCCTAAAGCGTCCGACACAAGCAGAACTAAGTGAGGGAGTATGAATAATAGTTACTAAAAAAAACCAACTACGTAAGCATTAAATTTACGGGCCTAGTTGTTGCCACTCTAATGCAGATAGCATTGACTATTGATCAAGTTTCGAGCCGTATCAGCAAATTAACGAGTTATGATAATTTCTAATTGCATTGAAACAGGTGTTCGATATTTAATGAACCAAAATAAAAATGGAAGAATATTCATGAATGACTGATATTTGTCAACACCGAGCGTGAATAAAAAACAGGAAAAGGCAATTTTTTATTTGCATATCTCGAGTTCAAAAGGCCTGTTCACACCACTAAGCGTTTGTAAATTATTATAACCGAGTGCATCCAAGACCAACGTTGGTGCTGTCGTGACTCAACACCCAATACACGAAAACCAATATGGCTGGAAAATATTGATTTCTAGAGGTATAAAAACTTTATTTGTCCCATTTATGTTTGGTCAATGTTAGTATTTAATTTACAATATATTTTCCAATAGCTGCACAAATACGCAACACAAGTAGAAGCCACTTTCATGGCCAGTTTCACAAAAGTTAACGGTATTTTAATGCGTTCTTTTGCGTACCGCATGTGAACAAGTTTTGAGACAAGATAGTTCGTAACGGAAACGTACCGTAAGTATATGATATTTTACACAATATTGGTGTTATATACATACAATATTCGATAACGTAGTGCGTATTTAATAAAAACATAAGTATCAGAGAGAATGAATAGTCTTATAGGTTAAAATTTTCGCATAAATAAGGGTACTCAAAGATCGCTTTAAATGTGTCAAAAGGAACCTGAACCAATGTTGCTTCGCTTGTTTCCAGAATGCGTGTTCGTTCCGCAAGCTATATTTATTCCTCGAACACTGTCCGCGGTTGACGGTTCTTTTATTATAGCTATAAAACCATTGGAGTAAACCGGAGATTTTCGCTGATTTATCGCATAGAATTTGTTTTTCACGGTTTAGTTACGAGACCCATATACAAATATAGGACTAGTAATACTTAGGATACTGAATCCATTTCCCTCCTTTTATTTGTCAGTGTTTAGTTTGCTTGCCATATTCTAGCTGTTGATACAAAAAGACGACCGCAATTTTTTTGTAATTTGTTTACCAAGCGTGATTTTGGAGCGGATTTGGGAACATTTCTCAAATCAAAATAGGGGTTGTTTCTGTTCAACGTATCGTTTGTAACGTTGTAAAACATCATTAGACTCGATCAACAAAATAGTTTATAGCCTCCGGTATAGTTTTATAAAGCTGTCCACGCAAGAATTGGGGTCAGGAGGAAGGCATAAAGTTTTATGACTAGGTTAATAATAAGAATCTCGACAAACAGTACTGCTAATAAAAAATCTTTGGTGTAACATACTATTGACAGGTCTGCTTTGGGAACAATGAGCTTGAGCTGTGCTAAATATTGACACATATCAGAGTTAGGCTCGGCATTCGACAAGGGTCTTATGGGCGTAGCTTATACACATTCAATGATCACCCAACAGAATAATAACGGCTTACTGCTGGACAAACACTCGTACAACAATATAAATTAGTATTCTCACTGCAGTCTTACTGAGCTAATAAAGATAAATGCAATTACATTCTGCACAAACCGTGATGGCCGAGTGGTTCAAGAAACGTCAAGATCACAGTTTCGATTTCCGATATCCTGCACCAAATGGGTTTTTTCTCATCTTGAGTACAGTGACTGACTGAGCAGTTGAAGTCTTTTATATGAAGGTTTTAGAAACGGTTCGCTATCAGCAACGTTGTAATCTAAAATACGAGTACATAAAATCTATATGCGATATAAATGTTATTGTACCGCGGCCGAGGTGGCTACTCTTCTGGAAGATAAAAATAATAAAAAAAATAAAAAAAAAATATAAATACAGCTCGCGCGATAAGAGTTTGGCTTTGACCGTTATTGCGCAGAAATCAGAAATTGGGTATCAACGGGCAATTAGCGGGGTGCGGGGCGGGTGTGTAGGCGCACGCGGTGCTCTGATTGGCGCTCCAGTCGTTCCCTGCCTCCCGCATCGATACGACGTACCGCACACTCCTGTTGTACAATCACGTTCACAAGTGAATTGCTATTTTCGTTAATTGTTATTATTTGTTGAGTTTGTTTGTTTAAGTTTGTCAGTTAAGTTTTTTTTTGTTTGTATGTACCAATTTTACATGTATCTTGGAATAAATAATTTTATTAAAAAACAATTATTTAGAATTTTCATCGCTGTCTCTGTAAACTTGAAAAGGAAATAAACATTTTATATAAGTAAAATAACTATCAATAGTTTTAATAAATGAAGAAGTTTATCTATTTCGTATTATTTTCTAGCATTATTACCACTGTACATGAATTTTGACCCACTCAAATATCCAACCTGGTACATAAAAAAGGAAAGTATTGTGTGCGTGACAGTACCCATGCGCAGTAATCCCCTCCACCCGAAGGTCAAAGCCAAACTCTTGCCGCGCGAACTGTACCATTAAGTACTCTAGTACATTCAAGCTTTAAACTGTTACGACGACATTAATGTAATTCAAGATACATTTGTAGGTAAGTAATGTAAACGCTCATCAGCGTTGACGAATACAATGCAATAAGATGTCTTCTTGACATATGCAAAAACCATTCCAATTATCGGTTAGGTTTCGCCTACCTACTTACTACTTACTACGTACTTAGGTACTTAAACAATGGCGTCTTCACATGTCCAATCTATTAGGCCTAAGCCTATCCATTTGTTCCTCTTTATTTGAAGTGTTTCGTCGTGCAGTTACTATTCCACTCCGTAAGGTAATGAAAAGCTTATCCATGTGTATTCTATATTTTAAATCTTAAAGGCTGACTAATTGATACCTGTTTGGACTTGGAATTTTATTTGTACTTCTGTACGATTGACTAAAGGGTTTATTTATTTGAACATATGAAAAATGAAAAACGTTTTGATAATTGAAATAATGTAAGTAAAATATAAAGCCGTGGTGGCCGAGTAATTCGAGTAATTGCCCGCAACACAAAGATTGTAAATTCGAATCCCGACTGTACCAGAGTTTTTCTGAACTTAAATACTAGATATAAAAAGAATATAAATATAAGATTAGTCACACCACGAGTTTATATAAATATACAAAACATATATATATATAGCGATTTCCATTTGACATATATAGATATGCGATACTTGACAAATTGTGTGCTAAATTGGAAAAATGCGCAACGATTTTAGCAAGTGTCCCTTAGAGTACTAGCCCAAATTTAAGTTTATATTACGCTTCCGGAGTTTTTCTCATCAGGATTTTTACAATGTTACTTGGGTCTCTCTTTATTTATATACATATATATCTTACAGCTTTTATGATGACGGACTAGTATATAGACTTAACTTTCATTTCTCCTATATATTTATCTATATAAGTAAATATATCGTTGTCTAATTACCATAACAAAAGCTTTGCTTACTTTAGGACTAGGTCAATTTATGTGCAATTGTCCCAGGTATTTATTTATTTATCATTTATTATTTCTGGAAATCTATTGTGTTAAAAATATATACATAATATTTACTACTTGCTGTCGCCATTATTTTATGATTAAAAATCCCAGAAATATGTAAATAACACATTTTATAACATTAGTGATTACCACATTGCATTGGAGGTGATTCCGATAGGAATTCACATAATTATGGATGTAATCAAATAGTAACCAAGGTCGGTTACATAACACATTGATTAATGCAATAATAATACCTAGATATATTTTTGAACTTGACCTAGGCAAGATGTACTTATTTATATACCTGCGACATTTAAGGTGATAGGCTGAGGTGCATATAGCCGTGTTCATCACACAAATCGCTTCCGATGAGAATCCAAACCTGGGTCTCAAACAACTACGAGCTCTCACCGTACAGGCCGTCGAATGTCTTCTATGTGACACATTGCTCATATTTAAAATACATATATTTTAAAAACCCAGTTTGTAATGGAATGTTTGCAATGATTGTAATACACACACATAATGCTAAACGCAAAGTTATTAGAGCTGCTATTGTTTGCCAGCATTTATCCGCATAAAGATATAATAAATAGTGCTATAGTTCGTAATCATAAAATTCTTTGCTATCAAGAGAAAATTAAAATCACAACATCAGTTAAATAAATAACATAGTTAATAGCAAAGGTGACCCTGATGTGATGTGAGCAGGACAATATTATTTTTAGCATTTTGAAGTATCTGTGATTATTATATATGTATGTAGTACCTATACGTAAGTTGTTAAGAAGTATATAAAACCGATTTATAGTTATTTTATTGACCATTTAAATATAAATGCAATATAGCAAATTTGTATATTATTAGACAAAAACAAAAGTTAACGTTCGCTGTTTATTCGCATCTTAAATAACACTTCTGTTTTTAGAGTAGGTATCGTATAATAGAGATATAAAACTATAAAAATAGTGATTTAGCTTTATGATTTTAGTACTGATTTTAGGCACCGCGCGATAAATACCGCTGATGTTGCAAACGCCCATAGGCGGCAGTAACTGCTTACTAATTGCAGACTTACAAACTTTACAATATTAGTATTGACAGATGATGTGAAAATCCAGGCGAGTTTTTTAAATAAGATTCTATGTCTCTTCGGTGGAGCAATTGTTTATCGCCTTCACTAGAAAATTCCCTGCATGGAACTACGATCTCACTACCTCGATGTCAGAGTACCGGTATAATGATTGGTTATAGGTATCATTATATCCGTGTTATTGTGTACAGAATAATTGATATGCACAAAGCGTAGCAATGAGTTTTGTGTAGAAAAACTAGAGCCTTTCTTGTTACTACATACTTATTGTTTACATAATATTTAAATCAATTCTATGGTCTATAAATTATTATTATTATACTATATTAAAACGTAAGATATAGGTGGATTATATTCACAAAACATGTTATATATCCTCAACTACTTTTATTTAAAAAGACATACATCCTGTAGGTACGTTTTTTTTTTATTATTCTAACTTCACCTGAGGACAATGCTGGTACAACATGAATTTCGTATCCATAGTCGTCATTGACATCATATTAATGGACATTTTAAATCAACGTGTAGGTTGGAGCGATGTATTTTTTAAGTATCCTATTTTATCTCGCTGCTGCGCAAAGGTCTCCCTTCTTTCGACCCATCGCGATCAAGCGGTTTTTCCGACCGGTTGCTCAGATGCCTGTCCAGTTCGTCACATTTTGAGATTACGTTGCGCACTGTAGAGTGGACATCACAAACCAAATGGGAGACGTGCAGAATATATGAAATGTATGGCTGTCACAAAACTGTAGACAAATAATTTTAACTGTATATATTTCAGTTAGGTACATTAAAAGCGTACGTAATTAAAAAACTAAAATTCTTTTAACTCCTGATGGTTAAGCTATCAATGTTTAACTAACTTCCTTTAACATAATATTTATTAATAAATATTGTTTGTTTGACAATGTTTTTTGTTTAAGGTTTGGTAAATAGTTTGTCTCAACACACTTTTAAGTTGAATAGGTACTGAGTAGAGGTATCACTATATCGTGTAGTGCCAAAATTGCTCGAACAAATATTACAAGTATATTATGTTAAAGCAAACAGCTTACAAAAGCTTCTAGGTATTACACAACTCACTCATTTTATATTATAGGCTGTATGTCGGTGTGATGTTCAGTTAACAAATAAACTAGCTACTAAAGAAAGTCAGTTTCACTATGATAACATAATAAACAGGTGTTAAAATATTTTACGACTCACCACTCGCGGGACGCTATTGAATTTCACAGTTTTACAATACTGTCCGTGCTTACCTGTAATAAAAATAAGATATTTAAGTAAGAAAATTTATAAGACGTAGAAATATTGAGCGGTGATGATGAAGATTATGAAGATGAAGATGATAAGAATGATATAAATGTTATGATAATGATAGAAATGTTAATAGTTATATTGTTGATGATGATAATGTTGACGATATTCGATTTAAAATACAACATCACTGAATTTCGGACAGGCCTAAGTACCGCAGGTAGGCAGTTTTGCAAACACGTGAAGATATCTTCAAAATATAATTGGATGCCGCTGAAATCTGTGTGTCGCAATACGTCGCACCTGGTATTCAGCTCAGAAAACTTCAATTGTTTTCATAATATAATATTCTAATCTTGGTTATAGCATACTGGTACTACTCTAATCTAGTCATAGCAAAAGAGAACAATTGCCATGAGGAATCGTATACTATAAAAAATACTATAGGTATTTATATTATATTATAATTATAATTTATGAAAACAACTTAGTAGCGTTCAAGCTCATAACAGTTAAGGCTATGTGCATGAATCGTGGTCAAGATCGTGGATTTCCAATTACAATAGTTTTATATGTTTCATGACTCAGTTTTATTAAAGCTAAAGAAATACAAAAAGTTCTTATATAAATAATATTTGGCATCAGAATATGTGGCACTGCAATGGCACCTACCCAAACGAAATCTTGCCACAGTAATTCACACTGCAAACACTTCGAGAAACACTATCTGCTGCACTGAAAATAAGTTAATCCATCGCTTCGTAACGAAATATTTCCAATCAGTTGCATGCCAACAAATACGTGCCTTGTTATTCAGGGGATAACCTTAATTACCGCCATTTTAGATAAAGATTCAGCATACAATTTGGGAGGATAGATTTTTTTAACAGCACTAATAGCAGAATAAAGTTCTTCGATTTACAAAATATTTCT